>JANHFS010010843.1:207231-218906 GCA_032467975.1 Trimeresurus albolabris | reverse complement strand
TAACCCCTGTCCCGGGCCCTCCAGAGATCATTGACCAACGTGACCAATGCCGTTTCCGTGCTGTGTCCCGGCCTGAAACCCGACTGGTATGGGTCTAGATAGACTGTTTCATCCAGGTGTCGAGGGAATTGCTCGACAGATTATGGATCTGTGGGATAAGAACCTACTTGATTTTAATTAGCATATAATACGGAATTCCAAGATATTACATTCCATAGCCTCTTCTAATAAAGGTCGAGTTTATCAATAATGTATTTGAATTTCTGAAATTTACTCGCACTAACTTGCCAAATTGTAATGGAATATAATGCTGGAGGTCTCTTGGGGACAACTCAGCTGGATGCAGGAAATTCAGAACTACAACATCTGAGACATATCTGGACAGCTTCTGCTTAAAGATATTGAGTGAATGTTGCCTATCCACCCCCGGTTAATTGGTTCCACTATCAAACCATTCTTGATAGAAAGATCACATCGCCTATAGATGAAGTAGGGGAAAAAATGTTGCTACACAATCAAGAAAACCATTCTTTGAAAAATGGAAAAGATCTGCATCCACTTTTGGTCAGGCCTTTATAAAAATTTTTTAAAATTTGATGTTTTAAAAAGCTATGTTGCTTACAAGATTGATATGAAAATGAGGAGGGAGGTGTGTTGGATATATTCACCGCTTTTAGTTATAAAAGTTATAATAAAGATGGGATACCAATATATAAATAAAATAAATATTAGGTTAAATATGGTTTATTTTCAGAGGATCAGCAGCTTCCCAAAAGGGCCATTGTGTAGGAACAGGAAAAAAGAGGAGTACCAGAGTATGCAACTATATTTTCATATGGATGATTCTCTCATGCAGTTTTCTGAAATGCTCAGGTAACTGACATTATGTTCTCAGAGGCCTCCTTTGCAGATTATTCCCACAAAGGGAATAACAAATAAGATTCAAGATTCAGCACCTAAGAAAATACAACTAATCAGACAAGTGGGAAGACAGACACCAATATTAATCATCTTCTTCAAGGCTAAAACATTCCAAAAATGATTACAGAAATTGGGTATGTCTAGTCTAATGAAACAAAGGACTAGGGTGGGCATGATAGCACTGTTCCAATATTTGAGCAACTCCTACAAAGACAAGGGGGGGAGGGGTCAAACTATTTTCAAAGCACCAACAGGCAAGACAAGAAACAATTGATGGAAACTAAATAAGGAGACAAGCAACCTATAACTTAGGAGAAATTTCCTAATGGTGAGAACAATTAACCAATGGAATAGCTTGCTTTCAGAAGTTCCATCACTGAAGGCTTTCAAAAAGAGACTGAAAAATCATTTTGTCTGAAACGATATAGGGTCTCTTGCTTGAGCAGGGGGTTGGACTAGAAGACCTCCAAGGTCCTTCCAACTCTATTATTCTACGTTTTATAGCATGCCCTTTTACTGGCCTTATAGGCAGTTTACAATTTAAAATTATTGATTGCACAATCTAATCAACATGATATAAAAATGGAGTGGTGTTTAATATATTCAGCTTCTATCAACTCTTACATAATATATGTAATGGTTATAAAATCAATAGATGGGACAGTCACTACAGGAGATAATTCTGAGAGGAACTTGGTTCTGGCCAGGCTGATGTGTAGCCAAGGGAAAATAATAGAGATACTTCAGGTTATGATGAGCAGATTATTCTACTGACATGCTGGTTATTTATTTATTTATTTATTTGTTTGTTTATTTATTTATTATGCTTTCGTGAAGAGAAGGAAGCTGTAATGACTGGGAATGCATCATATTCAACCATTTTATAGTAGTACAATAGATCTGTACTGAGGTGTTATTAAGGTTGCGCATGTGATTATTTGTTTTTCCATTAAAAAGGTTATAGAATTTCTACAGTATTCTAAGTGTGCTTCTGGCATGATTTATAATGTTACATAATAAGAAATAAGAAAACTCTTATTTTTTATTTGTACGGCTTTAGCCAAGGATCACACAATTCCCATGACAATATTAGGAACCAAGGCTAATCATGAAACCCCTGAGGTGCTGTATATACTGTCTGGCCCACAAACACAGCCTAATAGGTCAATTCTGAAGAAATTCCCCAAATAAAGTAATAGCCGCACACTATTTCAGTTTGTTTGCTCTTTACTTACAGTATATCTGCGGTAAGGGTATATTTCCATATTAACTCCCCCTCACCCTAAGAAACCTCTAAATGTCTGTTCACCTGTTGTCTGAAGTACTACAAGCTACCTACGCAAGAAACTTATTATTTTATTCTTCCGTCTACTACTCTTTTCTGCGGATTCCAAGTTCCCTAAAAAACACTGAATGGTTCTCAAGAGTTGGTAAGGAAGTTCTTGGTGCAAGGGCAAAGTTTTCAATGAACTCAGGCTTATCCAATAAAATGAGCTGGTATTGTTATGGTTCCGGCTAATGAAACACTTCAAAGAACTTCCAGGCATTGATTTTCCTAAAAGCAATTTATTGTTACAAAATGTCAGCACAGGCATAACGAAGTTGATGCTAAGATCTGAACTTCTCTTCCTCTGAGCAATTAATTTACCAGCATGTTCCCTCCCTAAATTTGCTGTCATATATCATGTTCTCCTATCAGGTGGAAGAGCAGAGGTTCTCTTCCGGTCTCTTCCCACCAGCAGTCCTATCTTTCTCCTCCCCCCCCACCATTATCTGAATTAACTCTAAAAATACCAGACAGTTTTGCATATTTTGTCAAAGCAAGAATATACAGTATTTGCAGCATTGACAGGTATCTGTAAAGGTAATGAGTTATTTTTTATTTATTTATAAACTTTATATGTCACCCATATCGCTATCAATTGACTCGGGCCAGCTTACAATGCCATAAATAGCCCTATAAAATAATTAAAAGGTTAAAAACGTTGAAAGAGAGGGCACTGAAAGTTAGAACATTAAAATTAACAAAGCAGATCAAAAGTTATCTAAAAGTACATCGAGGAAGCAATACTAACTTAAAAAGAACAGAGGACAAAACAATCATGCTTAAAAAGCCATTTCATCTTGCCAAAATGCAGCACAGAGTAACCATTAAACTGTTTAAGAGTCCCAACTACAGGTAGTCCTCGACTTACAGCAGTTCATTTAGTCACCATTTGAAGTTACAATGGCACTGAAAAAAAGGGGCTTATGACCATTTTTCAAACTTATGACCATTGCACCATGCCCGCAATGATCAAAATTCAGATGCTTGGCAACGGGCATGTATTTATGATGCCTACATTGTCCCGGGGTCACGTGATCCCCTTTTGCGACCATCTGACAAGCAAAGTCAAGAGGGAAGCCAGATCCACTTAACAACCGTGTGACTAACTTAACAATTGTGGCAAGAAAGGTCATAAAATGGGGCAAAACAACTGTCTCACTTAGCAACAAAAATTTTGGGCTCAGTTGTGATCGTAAGTTGAGGACTACTTGTACAATGCTATCTAACAAATGTTTTCTCTTTGTTATGATTGTTTCTGTTGGTCTGTTCTACACTTACTTAATGGTCGCAAATAGTAACAGTTGGTCTAACGGCCCTTCAGCTGAGTTTAGGAGTCATTTTCACTTCCAGTAATGCTGCAGAGCAACCACAGTATCTAGTTTTAATGAATCTCATATAATTGCATGATGAAACTTTCCTTGAAGCAAAGCCAAGAAATGGTTTACGATCTCGGCTTACTGGCTGAATGTTCTATTTCAAAAATGGAGGAATTTGTTACTGCTTGTTCTTCCCAGCACTCCTTTCCTAATAGAAACTTACAGTACCTTAGTTTCCAAACTGTTCTACTTCTCACATCTATACCTACTCTATTTAAGATTATAAATACGTACAGATGAGTCTTGAACATTTTCAAATCTTTCTGTGGGACCCTGAAGGAATGGAGAAGAGTAAACACAGTTTCAGTATTTAAAAAGGGGGAAGAGATAGCACCTGGGAGATTACAAACCAATTAAGATCTGTACTGAGGAAGTACTAAAACAGACTGTGAAGCAGAACGTTTATAAACATTTAGAAAAGAATGTTACTGTTACCGGAAGCAGCATGGTTTTCTCAAGAAAAGTTGCATTGAATCAATCAATCAGGCAGCCAAAAAAGCTAATACAATCCTGGGTTGTATAAACAGAGGCATAGAATCAAGATCACACGATGTATTAGTACCACTTTATTAAACCCTAGTAAGACCACATCTGGAATACTGCAACCAATTTTGGTCACCATATTACAAAAATGATGCTGAGACTTTGGAAAAAGTTCAGAGAAGAGCAACTAAAATGATCAAAGGCCTGGAGACTAAAACATATGAAGAACAGCTGCAGGAATTGGGTTTGGCTAGTCTAAAGAAAAGAAGAAATAGGGGTAACATGATAGCATTCCAGTATTTGAAGGGCTGTCACAAAAAAGAGGGCGTCAAAATATTCTCCAAAGCACCAGAGGATAGGACAAGAAACAATGGTTGGAAACTGACCAAAGAGAGAAGTAACCTGGAATTAAGGAGAAACTTCCTGACAATGAGTACAGTTAACCAGTGGAACAGCTTGCCTTCAAAAATTGTGGGCACTCCATCATTGGAGATGTTTAAGAAGAGGCTAGACATTCACTTGTCTGAAATGGAATAGGTTTTCCTGCTTGAGCAAGGGGCTGGACTAGAAGACCTCCAAGGTCCCTTCCGGCTCTATTCTATTCTATTCATGTTATTGATACAAAGCATATTAACAGAATTTTGAAAGATTCTGCTGGCATTTCTCCTTTTCTCTCTCTTATACCAAAGAGAATCAGGGCAAGGCAATCTTGAATTTCCTTCACACGCCCTTCTGTTTCCAGGTTCAGTTCATGTGGTTATTTCCTTCAAGGCCGTTTCCCTAGCCTTCTACACCTAGACATTCAGTTACTTCTGTAGGATACGTGTTTCTATGCTATTGTCAACATTTGTGATCAGATTTCAGTCCAATGGAAAGTCCTACTTTTGGATAAAGCTCCCTTTTTAACTTTGGACTTGAATAGTCCAATCCAGTTTAAAGCCAGCCCTGCCATTTGTCAAAATGGAGTGACTCTGAGTACCATGAATGATCAGTTAATATTAATTCAATGTTCTAATACTTTTGTTGTAGGAATGAGGAGGAATAATCCTATCCCAAAGTATTTCAGCTAGTTTGGCAAATGTGCATTTTAGATGAAGGATGACGTATATTTGCTGCTTCACATTAGGTGACAAAATATGTATAGTCTGTGATCTTCTTTGCTTTCCTGTTTGGTGTTTAGGAATTGAACAACTAAAAAAGACTACAGAGGATTCTATCAAACTTGGACACCATTCTATAATCATTCATCATTGTATAAAATTTTCCTACTGAAAGTACAATCAGCTACCATTTGGACTGAAAACTGTCAGGACATCTACAATGTGTGACACTCTAAATTGATTGAGTTCAATTGAAAGCTTGATTGATAGATTTGTTTGTTTGAAAGAAATTCAGTTCAGACACTTTGTCTAGATCTGTATGAATATTTGATTCAGATCAGATTAGTTTTCCAAATTAAACTGGCTTGATCCAACTCAATTTATACTCTTCTGCAGCTATGGAAAGAACCCATAGGAAGAATGTTGCCAATCACTGCTTTATATTGTTTTGTCCTTGTAACTCATTTTTTTCTATGCTATTTTCTATTACTCTTTTTCATAAAAAGGAACTATTTACCGATGTCTAAACAATGCACTACTTAATGCAACTAGTGAGGATATATCTTCCTTTCTGAATAACTTGCTTTTTAATCAATTAGCTTTTTGATGCTAAAAAAAACCGCACCGAAAATTGTCTATTCAATGATCTGCTAAATGTCCATATGCTGCAGAAACAATGGGTAGGCATAAGCTGTTTTTCTCCCCAGTATTGCTCTTCAAGACTGAATTTAGCCTTCCTCTTGCAATTTGGAATTAATTAATAATGCATTTAAGAGGCAAATAATGGAGACAAATATCTTTAATTTTGCACTTTATTTTGCCTGCAAGACACCTACATTTTCTATTTAACTACTCATTTTTGCCAGGTAATGAATCAACACATTCATTTTTCCCCCAAAGGTTACACAGAAATATTAGACTGATATTGGGATGGAGAGAAATAACACAGTCCAGTCAAAGTTTAACCATAGCACTTTGAAAACCGAAGGATATCAGTTTTAGGTTGAAAAGTTAAAAAGCATGTTTATTTTAGGGTGGAAAGGGGCCTTTACACTATCCATAATTACTCAAAAGGAAATTCTATAAAATTCCCCAAGACATAATCCCAAAGGCACATGCAGAAAAGAGTAAAATTGTGTGACCTTGGATGACTTGTGTTCCAAAATAGTGAGAGATAGAAGAATTCCTGAAATTCCTAAAGGGACGGTACATTTCTTTTTCTTGCATGCTTAGCTTTCAAGCACGGAATATCTATAGTATATTCTTTTCAGAACTAAAATATTATGGAAAATTGTTTTATAGCTCAGTTTCAACACAATCACAACTTTATGTCCATTATAAGAAGCCACATTTTGCACTGCGATTAAAGTACCTTTGGATGCTACAGTGATGCAAAATGCTCAGTCAGTGAAAGGCTGGTCAACCGGTTTGGTGACAGTTTGTGTGACTGGGGTGTGAGCTTCAGGGTTCAATTTTACATGCAGTTATTGACTTGTAAAATATTGTACAGAGCTTAAAGTCCACATATATACCCGCATATACCCACTAAGGTCAGATGCTGAGGTGTCTACAAGAGACAAAGATCAACAAATAAAAATGCAGCCAAAATCAAATCCCCAGCCTTTTACATGCATTTTACATGCATCACATGAAAACAGGAGAACCTTTGATTATATGTGTCAACGCTGCAAATATTGAATATTCTTGCTTTGACAAAATATGCAGAACTGTCTAGTATTTTTAGAGTTAATGCAGAGGAGGAGAGAGGAGGGAAAAGCCTGCGAAAGGGAAAGGAAGGGAACCTTTGCCCTTCATATTAATTGGAGAACGTAAATCATGACAGCAAAATAGGGAGTGGAAATGCTAGCAAAAATAATTGCTCGGTGGGTGGGGATTTCAGATCCTAGCATTGCCTTTCATCCTGTGCCGACATTTTGTCACATAAATAAAGAAACTTTTTTAGGATAAAATGCCTGGAAGTTCTTTGAAGTGTTTCATTAGTCAGAACCATGACACTCAACCTTAATGACTAACAAAATATTTATGGAATAATCTTCCATGATCCATAGCCTAATTATCAGATGCACAGTAGAATATAATCCAAAACATGGAGTAGATGAAGTACAGTATCATGGTTGTTTGGATATGAAAATCAGAAATCAACTGGAGATGAAAAGCATGAAGGTTATTCTCAAATAACCATTACATGGGATATATTCTTGCGTTAGAGATAATCAGGATATGATAAGAATTCCACTGCCTAATCTTTGATAGTAAAATTGCCCTCTCAGCTTCTTTTATTGAGATAATGTTTTGCAAATTAAAGTGTTTGTGTAAAAGTTTTGGCTGTTCCACTTCTGATACTAGATTTAGATCTTTTCATTGTTTTGCCATTTGTTCTCTAGAGTTTGGAGCAATATTGGCAAATGATGAAGTTACAACAAAAACTGATCAAATCTACTAACTCCTAACTTAGGGCAGATCATATCTTCAATAGCTGCAGGTGCTCAGCAGCTGAGCCTCATGGCATCTGGAGGGAGCAAGCAGGGAGCAAGCAGAATAATAATAGAAGCATCTTCCTGTTGCACACACATGCAGAAAGTGAAACTTGCAGCAGGATGGCCTGATAGCAGAATCCCGGATACATCCTTGACTTAGTGTCAGATGCAAGGAACCAGAACAACACAGAGTTGAACAGTGCAGTATGTTTAATGCCGGATCCAATCTGGATCGGTCACCAGGACCAGAGGTTTTTGTCTTCCAAGCTTTTGGCTCGTGCTAAAGCCCATCTTCAGGAAACTTCTCTCTAGCAGAGTGTGTATTTTGGGCTGTTCTGTGTGTGGTACTCATATGGTGCCTGGTTGTGTGTGGCTTTTTAGATGTTGATTGGGATGTTGATGGCTGGCTATTAAGTCGTTGGCTGTTGTTTGCTTGCCCTGCCCAGCACTCTCTTCCTAAATACTTTATAAGCTGGTGGCTGTTTTGTGCCTGCTTCTCCAACATTCTTAGTAGCTGCAAAATAGTAGCTTGGAAGTCAAAATCCCTGTGACCGACCCAGATTGCATCCCGCAACATTAACCTGGGACACATAATATATATTCACCTTCACTCATGAGTATCTTTATTGCTACTCACCCATTTACAAGAATCTTGCCAGACTAACTGCATTCACTACAGAATAAATAGATAAGAACTCCAAATTCTTATCTAGTTACTGGTAGGTGCTGTCCGTCACTTCCTCTTCTTCAGTGATTCCAGGCTAGCCAGTCTCTTAATTCCTCCCCCCACTTCAGATGCAGATTCCACCATATTTAGCCATACATAAATCAGTCCAGCTATTGAACAGAGATGTCTCATGAAATCACAAGTATGATGTTAATTCTGGAATGTTATAGACAACACACGCAGATTGCTTTTGATGTCAGAAGAGTAACAGAAATGAATTTGTTACACTGTAAATGAATTTGTTATAGATTTGTTATAAATGCATATATTATCTGCAAATAAAAAAATGATATACTTTGTTTAAGAAAGATTTGCCTATGATGTGTTACCAAGATCTTAATCATCCCGATCTATTAATCTGAGCCAATATGAGTATTCTAAGATCATTGAGATTCAACATGTAAATCTAAGTTATATCAAAATAATTAATTATCCAAGTTGTTTGGACAACTGTCCCCTATATATTCAAGAGCCGAGGTTGCACAGTGGTTAGAATGCAGTACTGCAGCTACTTCTGCTGATTGCTGGCTGCCAGCACTTCAGCAGTTCGAGTCTCACCTACTCAAGGTTGACTCAACTTTCCATCCTTCCGAGGACCCAAATTGTTGGGGGCGATATGCTGACTCTATAAACTGCTTAGAGAGGGCTGTAAAGCCCTGTGAAGCAGTATATAAGTCTAAGTGCTTGTGTTATTGCTACATATTCACGTTGTGTATATTTGTGAATTTTACCCAGGAATGGAAATATTTAGTGGTCGTTGGTCAATGCTGAGCACTAGTTTGAACTACCTAAAACACTCAATTGCTTTCAGCATTTCAAACCAGAATCTTCCCCAAACTTATCCAGCTTTGGCAGGGACTGAATCTAGAAACTTTTGTAAACAAAATGATACATTTCACCACTAAGTTATTGCATTTTCTTGTATCAAACCTAAGACCTGATTTAGAAGTGTTTTTAAAGGGCCTCAAGCTGGATAGGAGCTAATAAAATTCAAAATTATGGGCCGTTGAATTATTTCTTACAATTACAATTTGAGATATAAAGTAGTGTGATGAAATAGCACACTTTGGCTGTCCATTGTGAAGTCTACTCTATATTTATTATGCAGAAGATATTATGCCCTAATAACAGCTCCTTTAATGTGTTTTCTTTTTCCCAAACTTGATTTAAACACTTCATATGATTTTTAATCAATAGAGTTATACTGTAGTATCAGATGCAGTGCTGTACTTAAAAACAGATTAATTGGAGAGAAATGCATAATAAAATGTAAAATGAAATGAAATACTTTGTAATGCTAATCAATTTTATAATAATGTTATATTAATCTGAGGATATTTATTCTAAATTAATGAAGAAAAGTTGTAATGTATAAAAAGTTGTACAACAATAAAAAGGCATAAAAATGCTATATTATCTGCTCATAAATTTGGATAAAATAACAAAACTAAGATCTGATTGATGAGACAAAATTAAAAGTTTAGAGAACTAAAGAAGTATTATACATTAAAATAAAACAAGCATTATTCAATATTAACATATTAATTCACATTTCTAAAAGGTGAAACTCAGTGTTAATTCTTCTATTTCATTAATAATAAATCTTGTATGTTGAAAAGAAAGGCTACAATCTAGCCAAAATGAAGCAATTAAAATACTGCCAATGCAATTGCAAAGTTAAACTTTGTGAATTTTTTTCCTTCAAGATAGTCTTATTTAATAAAAGAAGACTTTAATAAAACTGCTATAAATCATCACCTTGCTTGTTATGTATCAATGGTATAATGAGAATTGAGGTAATTTTATAATTATAAATTGAAATATATTTATTTCTTCTACAATTCTAAGCCATACACCTTAACACTGTAAATGTCAAAGAACAATCAAATATACTTTTGTCTTATTTCAACAAGGCTAATAAAAATAATCATTCTTTCTCTCTATAAGCATATTAGGACCCATTTTGTTGGACTTCATGGAATATTTGATGTCAGTATACAATAGAAAAGGATTTTGCACTATTCTAGACTATGAATGAGAAAGATTAGAACAATGCAAAGGGGGATTTGTCCATATATATTTTTTATCCTGTAAAGGAGGCATTTGTTTTTTCTGTCCTACTACCAAAATGCTTTTAAACTTAAATTTTTAAAATTTATTTATTTCAGGTGGTGTTTTTGAATTTACTGTATTGTCAAATGTGGCATACTTTTCATCCTCAGCAGCCTTTCTAACTAGTCAGACACACTGATCTGAAAAAAAAAAACCTATACACAACTTGGGCATCATTTCAAGTGGTCTTCCCCAGGAATGTGAAAGAAGCGTGGGAACTCAATCCTGAACAAGAACTATTTGGTCCTTTCACAATTAACATAAGTGCAAAAGCTCCATATCCAATGATGAGACCATCAGGGAAACTCACTTCTTGAAAAAATAATGGAAAACAATGTGTTTCCCATCCAATTGTTTTTTTTAAAAAAAAAACAAAACAAAACAGAAGACATCTGGTGTAGTATATCTGATTAGTTTAGTATGACTTCAAAGAACTTTCCAAAATGCCCTGAAGTGATGTAAGATCAGCAATATGGGTAATGTTAAAAAAATGTGGTTAATAGAGTTCATCATTTGCTGCTGCATTGGGTACTCCTCAAAGGATTGCTGTGGTCTCCTGCATCTAGCTATCTAGCTGTAAATGTTAGTTAGTTATCATCTATCTATCTAGCTGTACTATAGTTTCAGGGCCCTATGCTAGAGTTTATAAGGAAGTTCAAGTTAATGAAATTATTTTAAATTATTTGGATACTTTTCACTACTATCAGAAAGCTCTGAAGTGGCAGAACATTTTGGCACTACTAGTCAAATCTGTCTAGAATGGTAGATCAAATATCTAGGGGTAAATTAAAACTTTATAGCTATCACTTTTGCTTGAGTTGGTACCTGTCTCTTTTATAAGTCAGCACTTATAACTAGTTTAGTCACGCTATCATTAGTCTGAATTAAAGTTATATTTATCCAGCAATGTCTAGTTTTTCACATTCCTCCAGATGGGCCGAGGTCACCACTAGAAAAAAAAAACAAACTGTTTAAAGAGTGGAAATATAAAATATAAACAAAATAGAAATTCCTGGGTTAAAAAAAAAGCAAATGAAATAAGAAATCATTCTTAATATGTCTAGTTTAACAAAGAGAAGGACGAGGGGGGACATGATAGCAGTGTTCCAATATCTCAGGGGCTGCCACAAA
>JANHFS010010843.1:195407-207131 GCA_032467975.1 Trimeresurus albolabris | reverse complement strand
TATTTTAAGGAGTGCATTGTTACGAGTGTGGAAGAAATATTATTATAAGTTAAATTACTTCCTGCTGCTGACTGTAGCTCAGAGCATTAGATATTAGTGGCTAAACTGAATCTCAAACCATGCAGAGTGAAAAAAGGTAACATCCCCCCCAAATTAAATGTGAACATCTCATCTATGTATGCCATAGAAATTAAGAATATGTTTGAGCCACTGAATTTAGAAAGGGAAGACCCAAATGAACAGTGGTGATCCAAGGTAACATCATGGAAATTGCTGGGAAGTATGTGTCATGCCCAAAACCAAAGAAAACAAACAAATGGCTATCTGATCAAAATAGCTGATCAATGAAGGGAGGCCAAAGCCAAAGGTAATAAGGACTAAATTAAAAAGCTGAATGTAATTTTCCAATGTGAAGCCAGGAAAAACAAAAATAGGCAGTGAGAGGAGTATGTCAATGTCTGGAAGAAGCTAATAGGAAGGGACATATTAAGATCATGTTTGCCATAGTGAAAATGTTGCAATCAAACTTTTCAGCACAGCAAGGAACTCTTAAAGACCACAACAGGAATGTACTAAGTGACCAGCACAAGATCAAGAACAGATGGAAAGATTATACAGAAGGACTCTATAGCAGTTTCACTTACCGTTAAGATGACAACAACGATAGCTCAATTAATAAAGAACCAATCTTTGAAAGAAATAGAATGAGCCCCAGGTATTGATGGAATACCAGTGGGATTACTAAGACCAGTGCCAATTAACTTCATCACTTTCCTATGAGATATGGATTACATATCAATGGCATCAGGACTGGAAAAGATCTGTTTTTATCCTATAAGTAAAGAAAGGCAATGCCAGATACTGCTCTAACTATCACACAATTGCATTCATTTCTCTACAAGCAAGATTCTGACAAAAACCATTAAATAGAGGCTATAGAATTTCAACATCAAGTTATCTGATGTAGAAG
The DNA here is from genome assembly GCA_032467975.1 of Trimeresurus albolabris. Classification (NCBI taxonomy): domain Eukaryota; kingdom Metazoa; phylum Chordata; class Lepidosauria; order Squamata; family Viperidae; genus Trimeresurus; species Trimeresurus albolabris. The sequence goes on along the minus strand of JANHFS010010843.1, from coordinate 206,161 downwards.
CTGGCTTTAAAAAGGAGCACAGCACTGGATATCATATTGCCAGTATTATATGGGTTATGTAAAAGACACATGAATATCAAAAGGATCTTTATATATGCTTTATTGATTACAGAAAAGCTTTTGACTGTGTAAAACACAATAAGCTATGGGTGACTCTGCAGAATCTTGGTGTCCCAGCCCACTTAATCAGACTCATCGGATCACTGTACACTGATGAGGCAATAATAAGAACACTTTATGGCAGGGGTGTCAAACTCACAACGTCACGTGACGTGTCATGATGTATCGCGACTTTTTTTCCATTTCCAGCAATGGGGTGGGTGCGGTTTCAGCATGATGCATCTGGCCCGTGGGCCGGCAGTTTGTCACCCCTGCTTTATGGCAACATAAAGAATTAGTAAGGGAGTTAAACAGGGATGTATTTTATTATCTTTTTATTCAATCTGTATGCTGAAGTGATCATGTGGAAATTAGATCTGGAACTGCCTGATGTTGGAGAGTGGGGGAAAACAATAAATAATTTAAGATACACAGATACAACACTATTGGCTGAAAATAAAGAAGACTGGAAAAATGATCTAGAAAATCAAGGACAAAGTGAAAAAAGTAGGATTGAATCTTAACATCAGGAAAACCCCGCAGAGAGAGAGAGAACCTCAGCCTGGGACCCCTATAGCAATGGGGAATTTGACAGCCCCACGGACAAGTGGTCAGTCACCTCTGAGCTTACAGCAACTAAATATTTACGCCTCAAATTGCCCAGCAAGAAATTGGGACCAAAATTCTTGGGGCCTTTCCCCATAATAAGGATCATCAATCCGGTTACCGTAGAACTAAAACTCCCTAGACTTTTAGGGAGAATTCACCGAGTCTTCCATTGCAGCTTGTTGAAACCTTATCGGGGCTCTACTTTAAGACCTCCCCCGAAGAAGGCACCGGGGCCCCTCGTAGTTGCGGGGCAGACTCACTATGAAGTGAAATGTATTCTTGACTCTAGAATCTTTAAAGGGAAATTGCAGTACCTAGTACAATGGAAGGGATACCCGTTATCTGAAGCCACCTGGGTGAAATGTAGTGAGGTGAAAGCTGACAAGCTCGTCAAAAGGTTTCATGCAAAATACCCCAACAAACCGAAAACTAGTCATTAACATATGCTTTTGTTTATATTACAGGATCTGTCCTTTTTGTAAGGGGGGCCGGATGTCAACGCTGCGAATATTTTAAATTCTTGCTTTGACAAAATATGCAGAACTGTCTGGTATTTTTAGAGTTAATGCAGATGAGAAAGAGGGAGGAGGGAAAGCCTGCAAAAGGGAAAGGAAGGGAACCTTTGCCCTTCACACTAATTGGAGAACGTAGATCATGGCAGCAAAATAGGGAGTGGAAATGCCAACAAATATCTGCTTGGTGGGTGGGGATTTCAGATTTTAGCACTGCCTTTCATCATGCCTGTGCCGACATTTTGTCACATAAATAAAGAGACTTTTTAGGATAAAATGCCTGGAAGTTCTTTAAAGTGTTTCATTAGTCGGAACCATGACAACATGGTTGACACCACCATCCTTCCTTTTTTTTAGATCCCGTGCAGTCACGCTTGGTTATAGGGTTATGTTCATCCCACAGTAAAGGTAATGAAAGAAGGGCAGGGTGATTGTAAACCTAGGGGCAGCATTAAAAGAAGGGCAGGGTGATTGTGAACCTAGGGGCAGAGTTAAAAAAGGGATCAGTATAGAATCTCTACATAGCCACAAGTGGACTAAGTCCAACCTGCCTTGAATTCCCTCCCTTGAATTCCACTAACCCTTATCTAACTCCAAGCAGGTGCTAGCTGTTAGTTGAGAATGTTCCTATGAATAGACTTTTAGCAATAAAATCAGTTTAATTGAACCTTCATGTATAGACCTGCTCTTTTGTGCCTGACAGTGATAATCTAAGTCTGAAGCATATAATTGGCAGTCTTCACTATTACAATACTGGGGAAACATTATGAACTATTTGTGTGTGTGTGTGTGTGTGTGTGTGTGTGTGATGAGCTGTTCTGCATGCATAGATTAAGCCAGTTGGCAACTTTCTTTTTTGCATTTTTATTTTATGAGCGTGGCCCCTTATAATTTTTATTATTACTTTCTGGCACTAAATCTGGGATCCAAAAAAAAATTGTTCTAAGCCCGCCTAAGCATCTGGATATTTTCACTGGGATATTTTCCTTCCGCTTCCTGCTTTGTGATGGCAACCCATCATGTCACCTTACAGCTGTTTTTGAAAATCCCCTTGGTATGAAAAAGCATTTGCCAGTTGGCATCAGAAGGAAGCTGAGAAATACGGTCCTTGCTTAAGCATTTGGCCAGATAGTAATTCAAATAGATAACTTGAAGCCTGGATTTTGGTCTTAAAGTTTCATGCAGCCAACCACAGGTGATACAGTACTCTTCTCTACCTGCCTGTGCCCTTTTTAAAAGACATGAAAAAGTATCGATTCTTACAGTGTGGTTTTTTTCTTTTAAAAACTAGCCTTTGAAACTAATTTTAGAGGGGAGAAGGAACAGGGAGAGCTAGATGGGTAGCAAGGTATTTTTCTCTCTGCATGTATGGATTATGGGTGGGAAAAATACAGAGAGAAAGTATAAAAACAGAAATGCTGCCCTTGTTTGTCTGCCATGAAGGCCTTCAATATGAAACTTTCGCTAAGGCAGGCAAATCTCTTCAGTCATCAGCCAACATAGAGGTTGAATTCTGGGCTTCTGTCAGTGGTGGGATTCAGCCAGTTCGCACCACTTCGGCTGAACTGGTAGCTAATTTTTTGTTGTCCAGGCCCAGAATGGACTTCCAGAAGTGGCAACCACACAGAGAACCGGTTGTTCACACATTTGAATCCCACCACTGGCTTCTGTCAGCATTTCAGGTAGTCCTTGACTTACAACCATTCTTTTAATGATCATTCCAAATTACAATGGCACCGAAAAAACATTACTTATGACCGGTTTCAAATGACTGTTGCAGGATCCCCAGAGTCAAGTGATCAAACTTTGGGTGCTTGGCAAATGGCATGTATTTATGGCAGTTCTGCTGTCCCAGGGTCATGTGACCTCCATTTGTAATGTTCCCACCCAGCTTCTGATAAGCAGAATCAACGGGGAAGCCCAGATTCACTTAATGGCTGCAAAAAAGGTTGTAAAATGGAACAAAACTCACTTAACAACTGCCTTCGTTTGCAACAGAAATTTTGGGCTCAATTGTTGTCGTAAATTGAGGACTATCTGCATATAGAAAAGGTTAGTATAATTACCAAACAAAAAAAAATTGAATGCTGCCTAGAATTAGGTTTGTTGCATTTAATTAATGGGATCAAAGTTTAAGCTTAAAAGCTTAAGGTACTATTTACCTTGTCTTAACAATTCAAATAATAGTTGCTCAATATTAGCAAAGCCTAGCTAATCTAACATTGGAGGTGTGGATTAACAAGGTTTTTTTTTTCAACCTCCCAGGTTAGAAAGGGTTATAAACTTTCAATAATGGAAACATAGCACAGGAATCACAAATCTATTAAACGGGGGGGATATTTTATCTTAATTGCAGCAGACCCTACAGTCGGATACATTATGATATACAGTAAATTGAATTGTGTACATAACCGTATAAAGTGTATCTGCATAAATATGGATGTTTTCATTGTTTATCTCTATTTAATTCTTAGCAGAATTTTTAGCATTCTTTTCTTCATGCATCACAGATTATTACTCAATTATTTGATAATCTTTGATAATTACTATTCTACAATAGTAAAAGAAGAGAAAAAAGTAATACCAATAGCAGCAATAGCATTCAATTTGTTTTTTTTATTTTTTCAATACAATCATTTTAATCACAAAGCTGTATAATATACAAAATATTGAAGAATAATGTGCAATACCCTGGAAAATAGGGAAGTTTTCCGCTGGGGGGAGACTTTGTTTCTCAGGAGCAAATTTCATGAAATAAAGTTGAATGATTTTTTAAGAAGTCATTATACAGCAACACAAACAGAATTATTGCTTAATCTTAGGCCAAAAGTAATTATCTTTAAAATCCCTAATCATATCATTAGCAGAGCTAACTCAAATGAGCAGTGGGTAAATAAATATACTTTCAACTGTTTATATCAATTTGTCTTGCAGGTCCATCCTTGTTCCGATCTTTCTCCTCATTATCAGCAATCCTATTACTTTCTCACATAAAGATCTGAAATTAAGTAGTTTGTTCAACTCAAATGCTAACCAAGACGAACAGAGTTGCAAATAACCTAATGAAAATAGTTTAATTCACTCCATGCTATGGGTTTTTCTCCTAAAAACTTTAGCGGTCAAAATAAGACTTGGCTTAGCTGAGTTTTCAAAAATAGATGAATTGGTACATTTCTCTCCTGGATCTTAATGTAAGTAGTATGTCCATTTACATGAGTGGGGATTTTTCATCAGGATCACATTTTTTATGCTGCAGATCTTAGCATACACTCCTATGCCTATTATTTTTCTTTATAAAATACTATTCTAGCTTTACATGTTTGACATCAGCTAACATCTGCCCATGAAACATTCCTTTTCTGAGCTACACCCAAGGAATCACAATAAATGTCAAAAAAGTGGTAATGGGAATACAGAAAACACATTGTCAAAAATACATTGTTAAGCAGTCTGCATAGGGAATGCTGACATACATATGAATGCATGTGCTAATTATACCACTGCTGAAGTATCTCAGTGATTTCCAATAATTTAATGGGCTGGTGATGTTTTAGAAAAATCACAATGCCTTTATCACTTTATTAGGGAAGAAGGAATAATTGGTTCAGATATAGTATTTGATTCAAAAGCAGTTCCATCAAACCACTGGATCAAATTCGTAATTCATAAACAGCGACATAATCGCTGTTCAAATTGAGGCACTTGTCATAACATCTTACAAGGTTTGAAATTCCTTAGTAGTAGTCGCTTGGCACCAAATCTGGGCTATGGGGGTGTGTGTAATCAAAAACATTCCAACGGAACTGCTTCAAAAGTTCTTGGGTGCGTCTAGCGGTGTGCGGGCGAGCATTATCATGACCCAACACCACACCGGAAGACAACATGCCCCGACGCTTGTTATGGATGGCTCGTCTGAATTTTTGTAACATTTCACAGTAGACTTCTGAATTGATGGTCGAACCATGCTCCATGAACTTCACAAGCAGTACTCCTTTGGCATCTTCACATCTGGCAGGATTTTCTATGGCACTACTTCCGGTGTAGTGCTGGATCACGATAATGCTTGCCCACTAGACACACCCAAAAACTTTTGAAGCAGTTCTGTTGGGATGTTTTTGATCAACCCCCCACCCATAGCCCAGATTTGGCACTGAGCGACTACTAAGGAATGTCAAACCTTGTAAGACATTATGATAAGTGCCTCAATTTGAACAGCGATTATGTCAAGAAGTAATGTAATGTTGTAGTTTTCTAATGTGTATATAAAAGTTCTGTATTTGCGAGTGTCTGTCACTGATAACCAAACGGAGGTTTATTTCTGAATTGCCCTTGTAATAAAGATGGGAAATAAATAAATAAATAAATTGCAGAACTTTGGATTTGATTCACAGATTGGAAGCTTTTGCAGCTGTGCAAAGGCACATTTTTCTGAATCTGAGTTTTGAAATTATTCATAAGTACAAATTGGGTAAGACTGATTTTTCAAACTGCAAATTCAGATTAATTCAAGTTTTTGGAATTAATCCATTAATTCATATCAGATCTCCTATGCTCTTTCTCACAACAAGTAATATTATAATGGGAATATATTAAATGTTGTCTGCTACACCATTATCAGTTAATTCCATGCACAGTTCATATTGTGGATGTTTCAGACGATTTCAGCAGCCTGTTCTCCATGTAACACATAGGCCCTGGGGACTCCAGAGCTGGCTGTATGTTATGGCCCTATCAGTTCAGGACTAATGATATCTATCCATCTTGTCTTCTGCTGTCTAATCTCCTCTCACCTTCTGTTTCCAGTAAAACAGTATCCTTTGTAATTTCCTGAACATTCCCCTTGAAATAATTTGGACCTCAGAGAAGCTACACTGAAAACTTGTATCATTCCCTGAGGATACTATTTTGTAGATTAGGTTTTCTATTATTTTTTCTTCCCCCAAATTATTTTTAATAGCCTATGGCAGGGATCACACCACAACCTAATCCTCTCCAACCCATATTATAGTTTAGTACAATGTGAAAAATCAGCAATTGTGATTTATCAACCATGGTATAGCCCAATAAATTGCGATTAGTTAGTAAATCCTATTTAAACAGATCACAGCTTAGCACAATATATGAGTACATCATGATAGACTTTTCCATACCCTGCAAAACAGTAGTATCTTATTTAAACCAGACCTGGTCACCCTCATCACATACAGTGCTGATAGTTATATTTATGTACTTGCATACTGTATGTATACTGTATATGTAAAGTACATTATATGTTTGCACCTTTCCTTTTTTTATCTCAGGTTTTGTTTTGCAAGAGGAAAAATGCTACATAAATTTACTGGGTTTCTTTAAAGTTGAAATTATGACAAATAATGTGTTTTTGCACGTACAGGCAGGAAAATCACATTTTGTCTAGATCTGTTTCCAGCTGCAGTTATATATAATAGTATCAGCCATGATAACTTATGATGCAGTCTTGTTGAAAGGTAAAACATTCCTGAGAAGGTAAAACTTGTAAATCTTGTCTTATATATATCATAAATAAAGGGTAAAGAATCAAAACTGACAAATCTTATTTCAAGTGGCCAGCTGTCACTGGCAAATCACATGGCATGTGTTGTAATCCATGCATAACAAATTAGCCATGTAGCATCTCAGCATGGAAGATAAAGATGACTGTGAAATTTAATCTTTGATAACCTCTGTCCTGCAGTCTTATCTGCACCTGCTGAATGCAATTATCTCCTGCCTTTTAAACTTCCTGAGAGTACCAATGACATGTCTAGTACAAAAAGATCTCAAAATATGCCCTTAGAGATGCACATTTTGAAAAGTAGAATAAGTGATTAAAAATACCACAATATAAAAAAGATGTTGAGACTCTGGAATGAGTGCAGAGAAGAGCAACCTGAATGATTAGGGGGCTGGAGGCTAAAACATATGAAGAATGGTTACAGGAACTGGTTATGTTTAGTTGAATGAAAAGACAGGACTAGGGGAGACATAATAGCAGTGTTCCAATATCTGAGGGGCTCCTACAAAGACAAGGGAGTCAAATATTTTCCAAAGCACCTAAAGGGAAGACAAAAAACAATGGATGGAAACTAACCAAGTAGAAATGCAACCTAGAACCAAGGAGAAAAGCATCCTAGAACCAAGGAGAGCAATCAACCAATGGAATAACTGGCCTCTAGAAGTTGTGGGTGCCCCATCACTGGAGACTTTCAAAAAGAGACTGGACAACCATTTGTCTGAAATGATATAAGGTCTTCTGCTTGAGCAGAGCAGTTGGATTTCCAAGGTCCCTTCCAACTCTATCATTCTATGTTCTCTGTGTTAGTACTTTAAAGCACTATTTCTTAACTTCAGCAATTTTGAGTGGCTTCAACTAGTTGGCTGGCTGAAGAATTCTGGGAATTAAAAGTTCACATTTCTTAAACCTGCTACAGTTGAGAAATAATGCTTTGAAGAACTGTTCCAGAGATGTTTAACTGATGACTTAGAGTCTTTTTGATCAAAGATGATAATTCACCAAGGCCTTTTCTTCATATGAGATGGAATTATAATTCCCATCATTCCCAACCCCTGTCCATGCTAGCTGGGATCTTAAATTATAATCACAGCTCTTCTGATTCAGCCCTTTTAGCATCAAGGGCTGGTAATAATAATAAGAGAAATAAGTAAAAATAGGTTAAAAAGAAATAGGAGCAATAGGTAAAGTTAATAGGAACAAAAAAGGACTTAACTTGAAATGACTCAGGTTTGATTTACTTTATATTCTTCTTATATTCTAAGCTATGTTTTAGTTTTGCTGTGCTCTTAAAGAGGTTGAAGGGGTACATGTTTATAATTTATTCATACTGGTGTAATTCAATGATATTTTGTTACTCATTACTGGATTTAGATCATTATTCAAGCTGATTTCAAGCATTGTGCTCTGCCACAATTTTATTAACTATTATTTATTGAATAGTCAGCCAGGTTCACACATTGAATAAAGCTACAAACAAGGAACCACTTGGGTCTATGACTATAAAGCAAATAGATAAAAGCAAGCCAGACAACATCACCACCAGACGGATCCTCAAGGCACTACATCCACATGGATAGAAATAAGCAGTGGGGTACCACAAGGTTCCGTCTTAGACCCAGTACTCTTCGATATCTTCATAAATGACTTAGATGAGGGAATTGAAAGGGAACTCATCAAATTTGCAAACTGACAGGAGTAGCCAACATTCTGGAAGACAAACTCAGGATCCAAAAAGATCTTGACAAACTTGAACAATAGGCCTTGTCCAACAAAATGAGTTTCAATGTGGAGAAAAGCAAAGTTTTACATTTAGGCAAGAAAAATCAAAGCTACAAGTACAGACTGGATGAGACCTGGCTTAAAAACAGTAACCGTGAGAGGGACCTTGGACTCCTAGTGAATATGATCACTCCTAGTGCAAGATCACGCAAAGTATTACCGTAGTACCACTTTATAAAGCCCTAGTAAGATCACACCTGGAATACTGCAGCCAATTTTGCTCACCATATCACAAAAAAGATGTTGAGAGTTTGGAAAAAAAATTCAAAGAGCAGCTAAGATGATCAAAGGCCTGGAGGCTAAAACATACGAAGAACGGCTGCAGGACTTGGGTTTGGCTTGTCTAAAGAAAAGAAGAAATAGGGGAGACATGATAGCAGTGTTCCAGTATCTGAGGGATTGCCACAAAGAAGAGGGGGCCAGGATGCTCTCCAAAGCACCAGAAGGAAGGGCGAGAAACTAATCAAGGAGAGAAGCAACCTGGAATTAAGGACAAACTTCCAGACAGTGAGGACAATCAGCCAGTGGAACTACTTGCCACCAGAAATTGTGGGCGCTCCATCACTGGAGGTTTTCAAGAAGAGACTGGACAGTCACTTATCTGAAATGGTATAGGTTCTCCTGCTTGAGCAGGGGGCTGGACTAGAAGACCTCCAAGGTCCCTTTCTATTCTATTCTATTCTATTCCTCACATGTCTGATTGTCTATGTTTTTTCTAGAGCAGGGGGGTCAAACTGCCGGCCCATGGGCCGGATGTGTCATGCCGAAACCGGGCCCACCTCATTGCCAGCAATGGAAAAAAAGTCGTGACATGTCACGTGACGTTGCGAGTTTGACACCATTGTTCTAGAGATAGCTGAAATGCTTATTTACAAGTATTTAACCCACATTTAAATTCCTCTGCCCTTATTACTTTAATTTATATGATACAGATCTGGTTAAGAATGCCACAGTGCAGAAAAACTTTTTCATATTATTCTGAACTTGAATTTTGAGACAAGTAATCCTTTTTGTCAGAAGCAGTAAAGTTTATATATACAGGTATACCTATTGTATCTCTCCATCCCATAATAGTATTTTATTTCAAATTCTCTAGTATAAAAAGTTCTTATATTATGATAATTTAATAGCAAATGATTGAATATAACAAATATAAATTCAGAACAATACTTTTGATAACTATGCAATGCACTTCAAACAGGTAAGAGGTCTGATTTTTAGTATCTCAGGCAGAGAGGCTAACAATAATAAAATTGTGCTTTCATTTCTGTTGTTTATTTTTGTGTTCGTCTTATTATCTTACTCTCTGTATCATATTTCTGTTCTAAGAATTGCTTCAGTGTTTTAACATTAATGGAATCGATGTTTTAACATTAATGGAATGGAATTGCCTATTGCTGAATTTATTGTTCTATTGAAATGAGATTTACAAATAATTCTGGGAATATATGTCATTTATGGGAGATCCTTCATGCCTAGAACCCCTTTTGTGGCTTTCACTAAAAACAGCCTGTCTTGTTTCTTTTAGATACAATGGCAAGCAATGAATGGGAGAGGTTGAATCAGTCTTCCATTTCTTCTCTTATACTTGGAACACATTTGTAATTAGAAGCATCTGCTATTTATGTATGCATATTAAAAATAACAAGACATGTTATAAATACATAGTAAGAATAAAGTAACAATTATTGATTGTTCATTTAACACAAGGGTCTTAATTATCATTTATTTTATGAAATAGTTGAACAAAATCAGGGCTTCTTTTGTCATAGAATGCCCAGAACGGAGTTCTGGCACCTTTTTTGGATGGAACCTCATAGGATAAGCAAGGTAGGTTGTATGACGTGTGAGGTTTTGTTTTTTTTTTAGAAAAAAATCACTGAACAAAATAATATGATAACAGCATTTGTAACCTGGAATGGAAAAGCTACCCCAGACAAGATACCTTTAGCTATTTTATGCCCCATTCTTTATTACTGTACACACAAAAAAATGTCCAGAATTTCTAAGAGAAATGATCCAGTAGAATCATACCAAGCAAGTGTCTGATACCAAGCAAGTTTCTGATTACAGTTGGTAGGCCTATCTTTTTATTTTTAACCAAGATTGTTCTACACAGTGCTTTTTTTCTAAAAAAAAAAAAAAGTGCCGGAACTCACACACGTCATACAACTCGCCTTGCCTACCCTACAAGGTTCCATCCAAAAAAGGTGCCGGAACTC
>JANHFS010010843.1:130309-145494 GCA_032467975.1 Trimeresurus albolabris | reverse complement strand
ACCGGTTTAGTCCTCGACTTACGACCGGTTTAGTCCTCGACTTATGACCGGTTGGGGGGTCACGGCATTAAAAAGGTTGAGAACCACTGCATTAGATGCACAAATCACTTTTATTGACACCAATAGGAAGGTGATTTGTTAGTGTCTTCTTCTGAGATATTTTCTACACTTCCTAATCTAGCCTAAAAACTTTGGGATTTCCTGGTGGCATCTAAACCAAGTAACATGTAATTATTTAGCTTCTGCAAATACAGAGCCAGGTCCATTCTGTACAATCAGAAAAAAAAAGTTTTCAAAATCAATAATCAGCATTATAAGAATTGGTAGGGGTTGAAATTGTCCTGCTGCCTTTCTAATTTATTTTGAGACAGAATCAATGTCCAACCTATTTTCGCCCCATCTAATCACTGCTCTTTAGATGCCACCAGGAAATTCACAAGAAGCCCTCCAGGAACGACATCATGTTGAGAAGGAATGCACCATATCCACAAGAGCTTGTTTGGAGGTTCTAATAGGGGAATGCAACTGTCATGGACCCTTAACCAAAGAAGAATAGCTTCCTTCTGTCTCGGAAATTTGCAATTTCAGGAGGGACACAACTGAAACATGAGTAAATAAGATGCTTACTTAGCCAGTTATGTCAACCAAAGTGAATCCGACAATCAGTGAGATGATAGATTTTTCAGTCAAACTGCAGTCAGAGGTAAGGAGCATGAATTCAGTTATTTCAATAAAATATCATCACCACAACTAAGATGATACTAAAGCTTCCAACATAAAAATGAAAACAGGATATAAAGCAAGGATTTTTAAAAAATATTTATTTTTGTGTGAGGTGACAATTTCTATGGAGAAGGGACATCCTGATGTAACAAAAAAAGAACAGGGCATAATTTTGCAAGTGGTTGTTTCGGGGGGGGGTATATTGGTTTATTTTTATTATTAAATGGTCTATTATTTTATTGTTAAATGTTTTAAAGCTGTTTTTACAAAAGGAGAAAAAAGCCTCAAAAGATATCTTAGATAGGTTTAGATGTATTTTTTGAAAAGCTCCAGGGTGTGTGTGTGTATTTAAAACTGATGTGTTTATTTATTCATTTCATTTATTTTGTACCATATGACTCTGATTTTGGTTATTTCAACCCGGTGATAAAGCTTTGACACAAATATATGCTAGCTTCAAAAATAGTTTATACTACTGGAAAAAAAAACTCACTTGAAGAATCAATAGTAGTGAGTTCATTACTGGATAACTGCTTTTTGACTGGATTCTGTAGCTAAAAGCAAGCAAAGCTTTTTTGAAAACACAAGATGAAAGCTATTATTTGCTAATTGAATTGCTCATGAAGTTGAAATATTGTTTTCTGTTGGAACATTGACAAAACTATTGCAATGAGATTTACTCCCAATTATAGTTGGGTTGAGTTGCCGAATGCTATATTTTTCTTAATTTTTTTACTGAATATGAGAGTGAAATGCATCCACTTCAATAAGAATTACTTCTGGCGAAATTTACAAAATATTAAAAATCTTATGACATTCCGTCTTTCCTTGAAGTGGCCAAGGAACCATTTCTTCTCCATTATTTCTGGCATAGCCCCCGTTAAGGTGGGGTGGGCTGAGACAATATGATATTGCCACTCAAATGAGCTTTATGGCTGAGCGAGAACTCAAACCAGATTTTTTCACAGTCATAACTACAATGTCACAGTGATTCTGCCCTTTCCTTTGGCATGTTGATTGCCTGTCTAGGACTGAAAAGGATAAACTGTGAATTACATGTACCTTGGCCAAATCTTGAACATTTCAGACAAATATCCAGTGTTGATAATTCCAAAACTTGAAAAATTGCCCCCTGGCAGAAAGCCAACTGATGATAAAATCTTTAGCTGTGGCTTATTGGAATCAGATTGCCCTCTTCTAAATTCTGACTCACTGGAAGCATTCATACTCCACAGTTTAAAATGTAAATAAATTATTATATAATGGTCTTCTGGGTATCTACAGCATCTTTTACTGTAATAACAACACATTTAAACATCTGATCTGTGAAAACTGAATTGTGGAATTAGGATGTTATACTGTCTTTCCTCTTTTAGAAATTATTTTTATGGAAACACCATAGCACAAAAAGTGTCAAACTTTAGGAAAGGCCTATGAGAGAAATATGGAGCTATAACCAATGTTAATATGAAAATATTTCCAATCACACAGTGGACATCTTGTTAATTTCTCCTTTCACATTTGACTCAGCAGAGTTTTCAGATGTCTGAGATAGATTTGGGGACCTAAGGCGGCATGATCTGGAAATGCAGCATTCCACTGAGAAATGGATAAAGTCAGATACAACCCAAGGAGAACATCAGAAAGACTTTACATGTATCCATTACCTAGGATTCTTCATTATGCTAGGACCACACAATTTTATGATTCTAATGTACAGCTTCCTTGGCATAGTCATACATCAGGTTTCATTATGGATGTACAAACACTACAGTAGCATTTCCCTATTATGGAACTCTTAACTGTCATGTCATGGAACATGTTACTCTTAACATCAATATAAAGATGGAATAAAGTTGAACAACTGCACAGATTTATTTATTTATTTATTTATTTTATTAAACTTATATGCCGCCCTTCTCCCGACAGGACTCAGGGCAGCTTACAGCATATTAAAACGAATACAAAACACAATCCCCAATAAAAGCCAATAGATATTATTTTACATGAATAGGAAAACTAGCTTACACAAATGAGAAAACTGAATCTGGCAGGTGAAACAATGCCATATTTTCTTTAATATTTAAAGAGAACATTATTCTTAGGATCCAAAAAAGTTCCTAGAAATTTATCAATAAAACAGTACTTGATCTAGTATATAGTTAAGGATGCACATATTAATGTACTTAGATTTTATCTGGCTATAAAGTGTTTATTTATCTAATGTTACCAATCCAAAGATTTTTAAAATGAGAAGATGGAACTAATTATTTCAATAAACTTGAAAGAAGATGGAACTAATTATTTCAATAAACTTGAAAGTGGTAGGTTCCTGAATAATGCATTGGATCATTAAGTTGTATATGTCTATGTATGTGTATATTGTATTGTATAACACGTGCTGTCTAATTTGAAAGCAACAGTTCTATATATTGATCAGAGTTCTGGATATTTCTCAGTTTTTAAGAGACATATTTTTGCTGACATGGTTGTTGCATCATTCCTTGAAAGAAATCAAAATCTAATTAGTTGATTTGATCTGTAGGAAAAAGATTCTTGTTATTCTTTGAGCTATATTACATATCTTCATATCTTCCTATATATACGAACAAAACTGAATAACATAAACACATCTTTGAATAAAATGCTGATGTCAACATATATATCTGTAAAGCCTATTATCTATTTTGTCTTATTTTAAAAACCATATTATTGAAGCAGAAGAATGTTTTTAATAGGCTATGAAAAAATGATGAAAGTTCTGTCCTTAAAGAATGTAGACAATTACTAATTAGATACTGGATGCTGGGACAAATGATATATGAGATGAGTTCAATTAATCCTAAAAGGAAAACAAATTAATTCATTAAGAGGAGAAAAGTACTAGGATTAATGGCAGATTTGAGTTCTTCCATGTTCTCTTATGATCCTTAAATATTTCAGAAACGTGATACACCATACTCATAAATACCAATAATACAATTATCACAAAGGTTCCAGCAAAATCTGTGTGTCGCACTATATCTTTGTCCAGTCCAGTTCATAATGTGATCTCAAAGACTCCCGTGACCTTATGTGATACAAAAAAAAACACGTTTATGTCTTCCTTTAAGTCTTAGCTTTCAGGCAGTTTTTCCCCAAAACAGATTTCCATCAGAGTCATGCAATTCAATTGCTCGGAAGACAAACCTCTGGTCCCAGTAACTGATCCAGATTGGATCCTGCAACTATCACATTAATTTACTTGATAATCAGCAATACATCAACCTATCAGATATCACTTAATATTAAATTAAGTGATTAAAAAGACTGCATTGTCTTCTGGACAGAAGCTTAAATAATTTAATAATAAAGCAATGTCAATGGGACCTAAAGAGAGTTTAATTAACTTTTTTAAAAATAATTTAGGGATAGACATTCTGTTCCCCACCAGAAATTTAGGATTTCAGCTCCTATCCGTTTCTAATCACACATCCCATGACAAAGGCTACAGAATTTGTAGCCTAAAGAAGTTATCTGAATACTGTTGGAAATGGAAAGTGCAACTGGGAGCATAGAGGATACCAAGGGAAATTATTGTGGGAACATTGCCAATTTCTGGAATAGATTATAGAAAAAATATGCTAAATATTGCCCAGGATGTGAGTAAGAAAAAGTGCCCTAAGATTGCTTTCCAGTATGAATAAGTTTTCTGATAAAACTAACATGCAGTTTTATGCATACAGATAAAAATGAAATGAAATGGATGTTCCAAATAGCAATAAAATAAGTAAGCAAAAATGATGATTGGATTAAAAAAAATCAATATTTGCCTTTTGAAGACTATCAAAACTGAACTGAGCAAAAAATGTATTGGCAAAATGACTGGATACAAAAGCAAAATTCATGTCCACAAAGGAAACAGACTTTCTGCATGGCTTGCCTTTTACTTCAAATTATTCATGAAAGTCAACCGAACAAAGTTCCTTAAAAAGAAGTTGAAGAAAGTATATCTCCTTAATATCTTGAACTCTGCACTTCTTGCTCATTTATAAATGAACGAATTGCCCTTAATTGAACAGAGAGAGAGAAAAGGAGAAAGGGAGAAAGGGAGAGGGGGGGAGGGAAGGAAGGACGGAGGGGAGGGGAAGGGAAAATATTGATTTTACAAGACTTGTCTCCATGTTTGTAGTGCTTGTACATAATGTTGGCACATTACACTGCATCAAGAAAATACTAGTCTTAAAATCAAATCATTATAAACATTATAAAATTTCAATAACTTTATGTTTTAATTGCTAAAGTATATAAATAATTTCCTTGATAAATAACCCAAATAGCTTTAATACTTTGAGGATTCCCAGTATCTAACATTCTTAAAGGATACTGTTAACAAGAATGAGTATCCATGAAAAGTGATTGGCGGATGATATTAAATATATTCATAATAATTTATATCTGAAAAATCAAAATGCCAGTATTCTGCAGTGTTGTTTTGGCTGTGAGGGAGATTGGAACCCAGGCTTCTGCAGTCATTTTCTTTTTAAAGGAGGTTTAAAAAGTGAGAAGCCCTAAAACTGGCTAGTTTGTCCATCGCATAATGCATATAATTGAATGAGCAATTTTTCCTTTCATCATACCTGGCATATCATATCTGTACCAGTTCCCATCCCTCCTCCACTTTCTTATCCTCTTCTGGATAATCAAAAGTTTGAGTATGCTGTGTTCTGAAACAGTAAAGTGTTCTGTCAAATTCTAACTATTCACTTATCCAACAAATCCAGATCACTAGATGACAACCAAGAAAATCTAAAACCCATCTTTCTTGCCACTCTGTGCTTAATAAGCTGATTAATCAACAGTTCAATAATTGTTTTGGAGAAATCATGTGGATATAACCCAAGGAACCTCACATCTGAACATTTCTCTCCTGCACCGAAACCCAGGTTCCATGAAAACCTCTTCAGTAGTTGCCTCTGGATTATCCATTCCAGGAAACTCCTAATTTACATTGAAGAGAGCCACCAGATCTAGTAGCTGTAAACTGACAGTAATTTTTTTTTTGGGGGGGGAACAGAAAAAGACTGATTGGACTACCCATCTGGATGTTAAAAGCCCTGTCCTGACACATATAATCTATATAGAGATCAGTGAGGGCTTTCCCATTAGTTGGTGATATTTGAATTTCAGTCATAAACCACAAAGAACAGCTACACATCAAAGTTACAATGGCATGTAGATAGCATGATTATCACATTATTACACACATAAAAAAATCTATTCCAGCACTCTGGAAGGGCTCAAAGCTCTTCAAAAGACAAGTGAGGAGAGGGTGTTTGGCCTGGTGGGGAGGGAATCACGCCTAAGACCTGAGGGACCCTATGGGAGTAGGAAAGGGCTGTGGGGATCCAAGAGGTGGGAAGTAGAGAATGGGGCATCTTGGGGTGGCCTTGGGGCAACTAGGGCAATGGGCCTGGGTTTACACAAGGCCTCCAAGGTCCTCCCCCAACTTTGAGCCACCCTGTGCTTCACTTAGGCTTCATTTAACAATTCATTGGGGAAAGCAATACCTAACGAATGTCACAACATGCAACCGTAATGGGCAGGCTCCCTTACAGTCATATCTCAAAGACTACCTGTACTAGAATAAAAAACATCTAGAATAATAAGTTTAGTTAGAATAGTATTCTTTAATTGCATTTTTGTGAATAATTTTATATTTAATTTCCTGTCTGTAGGGATTCCTATTTCTTTATAAGTTCAGTCTTAATATCTTTGTTTTTTGTTTGGTTGTTTTTTGTTTTTTGTGTTGTTGTTGTTTTGGCCACCCGGCATCTCTTCACATCAAATTTGCTTGTAATTAGTAGCGGATCAGCCTAGACTTGGGATCTGCACAGAGTCCTATTTTCTCTTGTACATTTTTCTCTTGGAGTCCTTCTAAGATGCCATCTATATTTGCATGGATCTGTATTTTTATCTCTTTGGCTGATGGTTGTTTAACATATAACTGAGTCAGGTTAAAAATGGATTGTTATGCAGCATTACCTTTTCTGTTTTTAATTTCATAAAATTGGAATTGGTCTACTTCTCCACAAAGAATTCCTAAGCTACATGCTATAGGACCAGGAGATGATACTATAGAATTTTCTCTTTTTCTCTTTCTCTTCCTTTTACTTGCAGTAAGAATAATACTTTATATAATGTGTATAAATATAATGCATAATTATTATACTGTATAATGTGGCTTCATTGTGACAGAGAGAACTACAAAGCTGCTAGCCCTGATGGGAAAGATTGGATGGAAAAGGAAAGCTGACACTTCCAACCTTTCAGTCTAGAGATTCAGCTGCATTGCTGTCCCCTTTTGCCAAGATGGGTGGCAAACAAATTTAATAATAATAATAGATAGTTAACACTATTCCAACAAACTATCTTTATATAAACATATTTGCAAATAAATTCAAAGGCCACAAAACCATTTTTTTTTAAAGTGAAGCAATTAAAGATCCAAAGCCTTTACACTTAAAGGAAAGGATTTCTGAATAGGGAATGTAAGTTATAAACCTTGCAATGATTTGAAAATGTCCTTAGGTATGATTAGGCATGCATGGATGCATATATGATTTGCATTCATGTTCACTAACTTTATCTATTATTAGTAAGAACTGCTAAATATTTACTACCAGAAGAGGTGGAAGTATCTCACTTGTTTCCATGGACAAAGATAACAGACAATGCAAAAGATACTTTAAAAAGAGAATAAAGTTCATTAATAAAAAATTAAAATTTCATCAATTTTAGTACAGTTTGTCAGGGAAGAGATGATAATAACAAGCCCCATGGAAAATGGTTTTGAAAAATCCTCAACAATAGGAAACCACTGAAACAATAAGAACAATAAAATAAGAGCCAGACTGAGCTAGAGGTTAAGGCTCCAGACTAGAAACAAGTAGAGGCACCCAAAAAGCTGGCTGAGTGACTTTGAGCCAGTGACTCTGTGTCGACCCATCTCACCCTGCAAGATTGTTATTGTGTAGAAAATAGACAGAGGAAGTAGCATTGTGCATGTTCCCTGCCTGGAATTATTTATACAAATAATAAAATAATAAAGACAATAAACACCTTAAAAAATAAACAATAATGGCAATTACTATAGTTAATATCTATTCATGGATTGAGACTGCAATTCCTGAAATTTCCAATTAGTATGTTAGCTGGACATTCTGGGAATTGATGTTAGTGTTGGTAATCATCTTTAAAGCCCTGCATGACATTGGGCCATTCTTCATTACCTGAAGAAGCGTCTCACCCAGTGGAATTGGCCTGCCCCACCCATGCCGGCAGAAGAGGCATACAGTACTGCGAACACTATCTGTGAAGGAATTTCAGCTGGCGAGGTCCAAAGGAGTTTCTCTGCTGTGGCTCCTACTTTTTAGAACATCTTTTCCCCCAAGATGAGATCTGCTCCCACCCTCCTGGCTACTCATAAAAGACTGAAGACCTGGCTCTGCCAGTTGACTTGAGGCCATAATGGAGAAGCATCATGCTGGAGGGTGGTTGATGGACCAATAGAAGATCCTTCTCCCACCCATCCTGCTCTTTCCCTCTCCTTCTTTATCTGTATTTTTATTATTGTTATTGTTATTAGTAATATATATATATATTTATTGTTTTATTGCTTTAAATGTTGTAAGCCGCCCAGAGAAGCCTGTGGTGAGTTGGGAGGCAAATAAATTTAATAAATAAATGGATTATACAGCAGTATTTCTAAAATTTGGCGACTTTAAGATGGGTGGACTTCAATTCCCGAGATGGCTGGGGAATTCTGGGAGTTTATTTATTTTATTTATTTAAGAAAATTTATATGACTGAATAACTGAAGCCGATAACGTCTTAAAGCTGCCAAGTTTGAGAAACGTTGTTATGTAGCAATTTGTATAAACTCTGTGTTCTGCCTTTTCATTCTCTGAATGCCCAAGATGGCTAGCAATATAAAAATTACAGAAAGACAAAAGCAAATGTATTATCTGAAAAACATATTAATATATACAAATACAATATAAATGTGATTCCATTCATTAATATTAATCATTTGGCCAAAAAGTTTTTCTGGAAAATATGGATCTTATCTACTTGCTCAGCAAGCATCGAGCAAATGTAATTTTGGAGGAAATATATTCCATACAGGAGAAATCCAACTCCATGAGCCAATAAATGAGTTGCTAATACATATGCACTCTGATATATTTCTGTATGCACACAGATGTATATTTGATTTATATTAGCAGTTCCTGATCCATCTAGTGATACATAGATTTCTTTTGCTCAGCTCTCTCTGGTTTAACAGTGGCTCTAGTCAACCACAAAGAGTACATTCCTATAATATTTCAGGAGCTTAATGAGATTCAAGGGCTAAGGAGGGGTTAGAAAAATACAACCCTATAAAGCATTCAAGCATGTATGCGAGACAGAAATTATGTAAATAGTATGCAGCATCTCCAAGGAATTGGGAAGAAATTGCAGCAATCAAATGGAAAACAGGAAAACCATATGCCTACTGTCTCCTGTGGTGCAAATCACCCTGAAACATGAGCCGATGCCCGTATATACACCAGTAAGGGAGACTGGCAAAGCCAAAATAAACATGCCAAATTTACGTACAAACATGAATACCAAGTCTTAATTTCCATCAGCATATGCAGTACATTATTTCCCTTAAAGTGGCCATCTTCATGATTGACTTGTCCCTAACCTAAGGTGTTTTTTTTTTTAATGCTCTTAAAATTCATTCCTCCAGCACAGCAATTCAAGAAAGACAACAAATCAAGCAGACTTCTGAAAGTTGGTAAAAAGTAGAAATTCCATAAGGCACTCACCCTAGCAGGCTGATAGGGAGAGTGGGACTGGGGTTTCTGTGGGAGCTACTCAAGTTTCAAAAGCTTCACTCAGGAGAAAAAAAAAATAGTCCAGAAGACATCTCTCAATCCTTACCTCTAACTCCTCCAATGAATGAATAAATAGTTTGTCTTCTAGAATTGTTGGTGCTCCATCACTGGAGATTTTCAAAAACTGACTGAACAACCATTTGACCAGGATAGTATAAAACCTCCTGCCTTTAGCAGGGGATTGCACTAGAAGACTTCCAAGGTCCCTTCCAGCCCAAGATTCTATGAAATTTCTAAATAGTTTTTCCCAACCCTCCAATGGTTCGGAAATCTAGGATTTGTGGCCCCAATCCCTCTAGAACATATCAGATTTGAAAAGTTTCTTATAAACATCTAAATCCTAGTATTAATTATATTTTTGTTCTTTCTTATGGAAATAAATTTTATAAAGAGGCTTGGGTGTCTATCCATTAGCATGATAATTCTCCAGAAACATAGTGCAGAATCAAATTGGTGTGGTGGGAGAAGCTGGGTTTTTTTTTAAAAAAAAAAACACATTCAAAATTGGGTCAATCCAGTTTTGTAATACAGAGATTAATAGTTCTTATACTTGTTAGTTCTCCAGTGAATTGCTCTGAATCACTAACCAAGTAGAATACGTATACCGGTAATACTGGAATCAAGTAGTATACTTACAACACTGAAACCAACAAAAGACCCTGATGATAGCCTAGGGAGAATATAATCTTTCAAAAGACTACTAGTCCAGTATAACCATATTTGAAAAAGAGGAACGTCATAGTTTGATGCTGTGGATACATCAATTTGAGTGCCATTTATGCATTTCTGTGTGAAAATATTTTAGAAATGAAGGTCATGCAATCTGAGATTCTCTCTCTAGAACTACGGTCCCCAACCTTTGCAGCCTGGTGGCCTGGCTGGAGGAGGGAAGAGGGGAACTGGGCCATGTGAACAGTGGGCCAACGTGCATGCATGTTCGCACAGCTCCACTCAGATGAACGGAGAGCCAGTGGGCATGCGCACCAGCCCAAACAGCCCAGTTCCAAATAGGCCACAGCTCGGTAATGGGCTGTGGCATGGGGATTGGTGACCCCTGCTCTAGAAACTACTTTTACCTGATGGAGGAAGGAAAAAATGAAGGACCACTGATGATTAACAAAGTTTATGTAGCATCAAGTTAGTGTTGACTCTTACCAACCACATGGATCTGATTATATTTGTTCTCAAACCGGTTCTTCAGGTCTTCCAATAGTGCACCAATGAATTATGTAATTATGTTCATCTGCTGGTCATTCTCTTCTTATGCTTCTGAGATACTGTGGCCCCAAATAGAACTTTAATAAATCAGTTAATGTGTTGCTTAAATAATCTTGGAAATCAAACTGATCTAAGTAGATTTAAAAAGACCCACACAATTCATATACACAAAGGAAAAGTCATTAGTTTTTTTTCTTATTTGTTTTTTTAAACAAAGTGATTGGCCATTACTAATATTACTGCTTGGAAAGGAACAGTAGAAGGTACCCTTAAAAAGACTGCTAAGAGTAATGGGAAAAAATATCAAGCAGAAAGGGGGTATGGATTACTTTTCTCTATCTTTTTTTCTTGCTCAATGTTACTGATAAAACTATGAGTTCCATTGATTGAGACTTCTATAGTAATTTGTGTTGTACAGTGGTTGACCTTGATATACATTTGGAGAGATAATCTCTCAGTCTTCAAAGTCTGTTGCTTTTCTCAGGCACTGATAGAGTGTACCATATTACACTACAAGTACTGCCGTTAATTAATTTATGTAAATCAGTGTGATACAATCCCTGATTAATATCTTCTTTGCATTATTAATTTTGAGTGTTTTAAGAGACTGACTGGAACTTTTGTTGAGTCTGCTTTCAATAAATTCAGATATAAAACCCAGACTCAGCAGTTTCAACCTCGATCCCAATTACATAAATATAAAATTTCACCCATTCACACTTTCTGTCATAATGAATGAAAAGAAGAATCTATTTCAAATCAAAGGTTTATTTTGATTAGCAATAAGGATTATAGCCATTCTAATAATAACATTCAAATTTATGACATATCAAATCTACTTCATCTGTACAGTTTTGTATTCTGTGCTGCTGAGTACTCTTTTCCTCTTTCTGTTGTGATCCACAGAACAGAAAGAGAAAAGAAGTACATGTTATACAAAAGTTGTCTATCTTCCATATTATCCAGCATTAAACAATACTTGATGCATCAGCTGCATTGTGGCAATACAGAGTAAGTCAAATAGAGAAATATTTATGAATCATTCAGTGATGACATTTGCTCAATTTTGGCTTAATGTGTTGGATAATTTCAGCCAATTGCGATTTGAGGAAAACATTTCTAAGGCATCTAAGAAAACCAATGGTTTGTCTACCAGGTACAGTCTATAGCTCCAAAGTCCTGATATGGGTGACTGTGGACATTGAACTATTTTATGCTACCAAATTACATTGGATAGCTTGGATTTATTTAATAACTATGTAGTGAACAATACAATATGATGTACCTCCTGTTAAACCTAGCTAAGCCAACTACCCAAAATGATTACTTTAAACTTTTGCAAGATTATGAGAAATTACCTTATGCCTTCAGATTTTTTCTCACAAATACTATTCCTTTGTCGATATTCTCAAAATTTAGGGGGGGGGGATAACCATAAAACATAGAATTACATACTTGCTTTTATGAGCTGAAATTCAGGGGAATTTTTTTTTCTTACATAGATACAGAAATCAAAAATAGTCCTGCATATACCCTTAAATATCATCTCTGCAGATTTGTGTAAACCCCCCCATCCAAAAAAGTTAAGTGTTCTATCTCTCTGCGTCCAGTTAAGCCATTAAGGATTCTTCTCAGTTCAGGAATTAAACTTAGCTATATTTCCTTGATTTTCTAGGGCTATATTATCAACTTAACATGGCACTATCTATCTGTTGTAAAAAGTTAGATGAAGGAGACCTCCAGTTTTGCTGGCATGGAACTTCTGCATGTTATGTTTGTGCAGATATATTTCGGAAAACAGATAAATAATTATAGGACCTCAGATCATATTATATTACAGAATGACTTCTAAACAATTAGTTAAAAATATGCAAATATGCATGTCCAAGTCAAGTTTGGATTGACTTGCTCTCTTACTGCTATGCCCCTATCTGTCAGCATTATGGGCACTGAAAAAATATTGGATGCTTCCCATCATTTTCAGATGAAGCTGCATAAACTATGCAGCACTTTCACAAAGATCCTGATAGCAATAAACAACTTCATAATTCAGCAAAATCACTAATGGGAAGGATGTTAGAAGCAGTAGTGAGTAGCTGAATCTCCCAAACAGTTCCTATCAGGTCCTCAAATCCTTATTGCCTTCCTTGCATATACTGTATACTCTTGTGCTCTTGTTTTGGGGCATGCCATTCTACTGGGGGGAAAGGAAATAATTGCTTTTGCTTGGGATAACTTTTGCTTTCTACTTTTCCTCTCCCGCCTCTATCCACTTGAGAAAGGAAGTGTCAACCCGAAGAAGCTGCTGCCCTACTAGGGGAACCGCAACTAAATTTCATATGGAGGAGTTCCAGGCAGAGATGTGGGCCGAAGATCTCCTATGCTTGAAATCAGATGAAAGCCTCTCCAGGGACCTGGTGAAGAAGATCAAGCCAGATGGTCACTCGGGGTCAGAAAAAAGGAAGGATGGGAAGAAAAAGCCCTGAAAGTCATCTATACCCAGGCAAAGAAAAAAAATCCACAACCTGCCCCTCCTGATAAAAATGGGGGAAAGTAAGAATTGAAGATGGAAGCTATGATGGAGTATGTGAAAAAAGACAAATTTAAGGTGCAGTTAAAATAAAGCCCTGAATCGGAGGAAGAGTTGGAGGGCAAATCGAAGGAAGAGGAATCAGAGGTCCGAGAGACAGCAGTGGCTGGAGCCCAGGAGGCAGCACTGCAGCAAGGCCGTCCATCTCAAGGAACAAGAGGCAGACCACTCCAACCAGTCGAGGTGAAACTGATTCCAATCGGAATGAAGTTTGATGGAGACCCAAAGCGATTGGGGTATTTCCTGGCACAAGTGTTCACTATGTGCAAATCTATGGGAGAATACTACCTACTGATGTCGAGAAGGTCCAGGTCCCTAGCTTTGGAAGGTGGAACAGCTTACTGGATAGTGACCCTGTACAATTGCAATGCACCCGAATTGAGGAATTTCAACCATTTTATGGCTGCTCTCCGCTGACATTTTGAAGACCGGCTGGCAGACAAGAAAACCCGGGAATGCATAAAAACAGTGAACCAGGGAAGGAGACTAGTTGCTAAATACACTGAAGAATTCAGAGAGTTGGCCAGTCGCCTTCGCTGGTCGGAAGACATGCTGGTAAGCTGTATCCAGCATGGGCTCAACGAACAGCTATATAAAGCTTGCATAGCTCGCGGAGCCCTGGGATGGCTGTACGGCTGGTGCCTGCTAGCTGAGGAAGTAGAAATCGATCACTGCAAACACCTACATCACCTGGTGAGACCAAGTTTCAAACCGCAGTCAGAGAAGCAAGGGGAGACCAGACGAGGTTCTCCTGCCCCATCTCGCAGCACCGCCTGCTTCCTATGGGACATCGAGCTGTGGACTGGCACAGCAAGACACCTACCAAGAGAGGGGACCGTCTACCAGTGGGGAAACCTCCGAGAGCCTCACCACACCCCAGGGAGATGCGATGAGGTCCAAAGAAGTCGTAGAGCTCCCCTGGGACCGCGATCAAGAGGGTTGAGCTCCGACCCTCTTGATCCCTCAGAAGGGACAGAAAATGACTACAAGAATGACCCATTGGTGAGTGGGCCAATCGACCCCATAACAGTGCCCCTAGAACTTTATATACCTGGCACTGGGAAGACAGTAAAATTAGCCCAGAACTAGTGGGGAAAATGGTGATACCCCTCAGGAGGCTAAAAACCCAATTACTTTCTGCCAATTGGACGGCTTGGTTGCAAGTTTTCTTTTGAGATAATGCCTGTTTCAAGAGTTCTGCTTTCTTGGGTGGTTAGCTGAGGTGGGTCCTTACAGTTCCATTTAAGATTAGCTATGGCTGTGGAAATTAAGCTGGGACCCATAATTTAATAAGAGAGAAATGTTAGTTATGTTAAAAACCAATAGATACTCAGCTTAAAGGTTGAGAAGCACAGAGCAAAACATTTGTTAAACCACGAAAATGACAGGAGGAAGAAGCACCATAATTAAACCAGAGTGGATATATAAAAAAAGAAAATATATCTTTGTACTGACAGGCAGCAATCAACTTCTTAATCTGCAATCAAGATTCTTATCTAGATGAGCCATGTCCTTTATTTGACAGATTTAAGACAAATACATACTTAGAATATGAAGGAATATGAAGGAAATCCTGCTGTTACCTTGATCCAGTAACCCTGATACCAGATTTCATATGCTACTGAATCTAGTCTTGTTTGGATCAGAGGTAACTGATAGGCTGCTGAACATGCTCGTGCTTCCAGTTAGGATTCGGTGGCGTGTTCCTAGATATTTCTAATATCGCTCTC
>JANHFS010010843.1:112916-125874 GCA_032467975.1 Trimeresurus albolabris | reverse complement strand
AATCTTTTAAATGCTTTTAAATATTTTTAACCTTCTCTTGGTGGTCAGTGTATTTTATTTTTGGTTTTGATACATACAGTATATATAGGTTTTGTACTAATATTTTAATATTATTTATTTTAATGAAGTTAATTATCAGTATTGTGTAGTCTATCCTGAAACTTCCAGGCTATAGAAAGATAAAGGTTAATATCAATATATTTAAAGCTGCATATTTGCAATAACTAATATTTCACCAACTTTTACCAAAACCAGAACTTACTTGCCATTTGTTTTTCAATTATTCTCTAGCAAAATACCACACAACTAAAACCATCCTTGTAAATACAGACTGGAGACCATGCATTGCTGCCAAATACACATATGCTCCATCTCTACTTCACATTGCTCATTTTAGTCTTAAATGGCTCGGCCAAGATACTTGAATCTGACCTCAAAATCTATCTCCATTCAACAGGACCCAATTTCATAGCTTTCGTAATCTTGTTTTCCCCCTTCTTGTATGGCAGGAGGAGCTGAATTTTGCTTGAAATCCATAATCAGAGTTTGCTCTCCCAGGCTGCTATAGTTCTCATCAGTGCTATTTTACAGCTCTTTGACTATTAAGTGTTAATAGAAAGAAAAAGATAGCATGTGTGGATATGAAAGGGGAAGGAGGGTTACTGAATAAGCTAATCAGGATGCCTGAACAGGTGGCTTGAAGATCGCTTACTCCTCCGTTTCCTGTCAAATCCCTTTCAGCCTTGGCATACTCTGAGTATCAGGGCTTCAGAGTACATCTTAACATAATGTGATGTCGCATCATGCAAATGTTATAACAACGATCATCTATGGCATTTGTCTCCCAAATGGTGCTTTGAATATGTATTTGGAAGAAGAATCGTGTTCTGATTAAGAGTGTGCTCAAGATGCCAAATAACATTTGCAAATGACTTTATTCTCTTTGGCAGTGTAGTTCACAGAAACAGCCTACAATAATATAAAAGGGTTTTTCATCTGCCACCAATCATTCATTATTCCTATCTCAATTTATTTCCATGGAATCAGAGTTCCTACAAAAGACAGTTAAAGAGCAGTGAAGTACTTTTGTCCCTACCAGCCCAGTACGGACCCTGTCACCTCTACTTTTTTAAGGAAAGTAGGGAGAATTTTTATCTATAACTTCTTTTCTAGTGGTACCATTCAACAATTGTATCCTGACTAAGAGTAAACAGAGAAGGACATATTTTGTATGAGGCAGGAAAGAATGGACTGACTATATTTTCAAGTTAGATGCTGATTAAAGTCAGAGAACCATTGGGGAGTGAGTATAAAAACCTTGTCTGTTCTTTGAGAAAGACTCACGATCCCTGGAAGGTTGCTTCTGAGCATTCTTGCAGCACATTTATTCCCACTATAGTGCTTCACTGACATCACCATAAATCAGGAAACATGCTTGGAAGATTTCCAGATATGAGCACATTGTAATGTGCTGCAACTGCTGCAAACATTGTCCAAAGAAGAACTTGTAACTATAAGAACTATTTCATCTTTTTTCCCCCTTATTTGAAGTTACCTCAGTATTGTGAAAGTCTACAATCAATGAAGAGAATTCTTGAAAGTATAAGGGCAGGTTTAGGTAATAATTTTTAAATAAGACTTAACGTTGATATTTCCCCAAAGGCATTCTTAAATTGAAACTCTGTTCATTTGCTGAAAATTCTCAGTAAATCCCCTACATTCCCAATTTAAATCTAGGATTCCTAAGGAGAGAATTGCGCAGTCATTAAAAATGAGTTAATCATGTAATGCACAGATAACCTATACTATTCACATTCTCCTTCTAGCCTAGCAGTTTAGTTATCTCATTACTTCCTCTGTAAAATCTGTACTTTCTGAAATGTTTAATGTTCTTAAATGAAGATGAAATGAACATACATGTTTGCTTCCAATCACTCTGTTGAGTTCAATCTGTCCATTCCAGTTTCCTATCACTAAACACATTAAGCATAACAGAGGTCAATTATGTATATTTTCTTTAGTGCACATATTTCTTCTGCTTTTCCCTCTAGTATACATAAGTTTACGCAAGGCATGAGGGGAAATCAGATAACTGAATTACATAATTCCAAAGAGTAAAAATTCTGAAGGATAATTAAATTTTCCTTCGTGTATCAGTGAGGGAAGTACAAATTAGATGGGTTTCCATTAAAAGCATTTTCTCCCATAGGCTATAATGAACTACCTCTCACATTACTAAATGTACTCATGAAAGAACCTGTGAGACCCAAGTTAACTTATTATGATCTTGTTTTACAAAAAAAATGAAACAAAAGTCCTAATGGATAACACATAAATGGGCCATCAACACATTAATGAAGCCAGATAGAATCTACCGCCCAGTCAGGCGCTGATATCAGGCCACAAACAGCAAGCAGACAAAATGGACCAATCAAAATAAAGATAACACCAATTCCAGCAACCATTTAACTGACACTTCCGAGGCAACCTCCAGTCATTAACCAATTCCCCCGAGTTCAAATGTTACATAGAGCACAAATACTGCAAGACAATCCCCACTTCAGAATCACTGTGCTAAGAAGCCTCATGGGAAGCAGGACAACATGTCGGCAAAAAAACCACAAAAAACATAACAATAATCAATACTCAGTACTCAACTTCTGAAGCCCGGAAAACCTGATTATTAAATATGTTCAAAAATCCTACTGCAATTACAGATAGTCCTCAACTTACGACCATAATTGAGCCCAAGATTTATTGCTGCTAAGTGAAACATTTGTTAAGTGAGTCTTGTCCCATTTTATGACTTTCCTTGCCACTGTTGTTAAGTGAATTGTTGCAATTGTTCAGTTAGTAACATGGTTGTTAAGTGAATCTGGTTTCCTTATTGACTTTGCTTGTCAGAAGGTCGCAAAAGTGGATCACATGAGCCCAGGACATTGCAACTGTCATAAATATGAACCAGTTGCCAAGCATTTGAATTTTGATCATGTGACCATCATGTGTACTGCAACAGTCATAAGTGTGAAAAATGATCATGTCACCTTTTTCAGTGCCGTTGAACCTTGAACAGTCATTAAATGAACTGTTGTAAGTCGAGCACTATCTGTACTGCACTTGGAATACACTTGGGGGCAACTTGACCTTCAGAGACAACAGAGATTCAAACCACGGTCCACCAATCTTTCATTTTGCCTGTTCAGAGACACACCATTCAAAACTCATTGTTTACGTCTGTCTGTGATAGAGTAGAAATGAAAACTCTTAATAGAATAGATGATTGTAGTATGCTGCAACACAAAATGTAAAATTATGGAAGGATGGAAAGGTGGCTATACAAGCATTTGGCTTATATTGCAGGCTTAAGGATCAAAGGGCCCGCTCGTACAAGAATGATTTAGAAGAATGAGAAATAGAAAACTGAAATATATCAGATTGATTCTGTGCACAAAAAGTAGAAATACCGTATCTCCTATCAGTAATCTAGTCATTTTGCTTTACCTCTTCACATCACTACCCAAAACAGTCCTGAGCTAAATGATTCAGCAAAATGAAAGATAACATAATCTCTGCCCAGAAATGTCTTCTTTTTTTCAGATAGCTATTTCCTTTCTCTCTCATTTCTCTACTCAGATAGGAAATCAGCTCTCTCTTGCTTACTGAACTCATTCTATTGACTTTCACTGCCAGCCTAGTGTGGAAAAATGCCTTGCCATACCAAATAGGGGATGTCTCATATGTGCAAATTGCCAAGGGTCATCTTAATTCAACATTTGCTTCTTAAGGAACAGCCAATTATCTCACAAGCAGTAAATGTGGAGATATGACTTCCCCTTCTATTGCTTTCCTGTAGCTGGTACTTTGAGGTCTTTGCCCCCAACTTGGAGATAAATTTGTTGGCAGACCTGTCTTCCGTAAATTTATCTGAGTCCCACTTCAAACCATTCAAGTTAGTAGTCATGTCATGCCCACCCTGCCAGTAAACTTTAACTCCTTGCCTAGCTAAATAAGAGGCCCCTAAGAAGAAAATTCTTAAGTAAATTCTCGGTAAACTAAAGCTGATTGTTCAATCTATCTTTGGTGTAAAGTTCAAGTTCAAGGCAGCTTGCTTAGAGGGCTGCAGAGACACAGTGTAAGAATAGTGTCATTAGACTACATATCCAAATGATAATTCACACCATACAACATGGTCTATGACAAACAATTGTAGGTTGCATTGAATGACCCTCTCACTTTTTATGATGGTTTGTTCTCTCTCAAAGTAATAGGAGTATATTAATGAGATAATCTGCTAATAAAGTGTAAGTGCTTTCATGGAGGTGGCCAATTAGCATCCCACTAATGCTTCCATTTGTTGAAGCCCAAAACATCAACAAACAACACCAAACGAACGAACAGTTTATTGAACAATCCAGAGTTCTCCATCAAAACACAAATAGCCAGGCTCAAATTATCCTACTTCAGATGTATTATGTGAAGAGCCAGCTCTCAGGAGAATGCTCTAATGCTAAGAAAGGTGAAAGAAAAAGGAAGAAGGGGAAAACCCTAAATGCAGGCATTTAGTTACATCAGCTATAGATATATTGTTGAAAGGCAGGATTAGAGATAGATAATTATGGAGAAAATCTAACTAAGTGGTTGCTTCAAGTTGAAAATAACTTTTTGACGGCACATAATCAATCTATCAATGCTGTCATTAGATTTCTGGAAAAAACAGTTATGTCATGACATATTCTATATGAGTTGGATTTTAACTCATTGACTAGGGATTATCACTGATGAACCTAGAGAAATCTAGATGGCAACAGTTTATGGAAGACTGACCTGTCATTTCCTGGGGCACAAGAACAGTTATTGACAATTGAGTGGAACTTGCTTTTGAGAAGATACGTGCTTCTTCTTGATAAGGAAAGTTAGAGAAATACACATACATTCTGAGACTTCGTAGCACTTAAAAGAGGAGGATTCCTTACCGATATCATCATAGGTATAAGCTCTTTTGTGTTTCTCTGCCCTTAAATGGATACATTCTAAAAACAGACAATTATTCTAGTAACAGTACCTGAAGTATTCCGAGTATTATCCCCTGTGAAATTGTATTATTTTAAATAAAGAACAGCTTTGGAGAAAACCAGAAAATAAATCAAAATTTGACATTAAGGTGAACAGCCATGGATGCATATAAAAATCCGAACATTCCAATAGCTCTGTGACTTTTTTGTCCTTGGGAATTTAGGAAGCTAAAATTTTGGCAGTGCAAGGAACAAGAGATAAATTATATGTTTTTTTCTCTTTTAAAACCCCAATGTCCTTCATCCTTGGCTTTAGCTCTGCCCCTTGCTAGAATCCTTTGATTAATGGAAACTGAACACAGCCGGTGCATCTCCTCTCTAAACACAGCATACATATTTTTTTGTTAGTGAAAACAAAAACAAAGTGTTTTCTCAGAAAGGTGAGTGTTAGTTAATTACTGAAACCATCAACACTGATAATCAATGTTTAAAACAAATTTATTAAGTTCAGGAGTACTATGGTGGTTATAGCCTTTCAAAAGAGCTCTATCTCCAAACAGATTGAACAGTACAAACGCCTTAAATAAAATTGTAAAACAGCATTTCCCAACAAGGATCCATTCAGATGTGTGTGCTGGCTGAGAAATTTAAGGATTTGTAGAGTACCAGAATAGAGAAGATAGACCAAGCATGTCAAACTGCCGGCCCGCGGGCCAGATGCATCATACTGAAACCGTGCCCACTCCATTGCCAGCAATGGGGGAAAAGTCGTGATACGTTGCACGATACATCGTGAGTTTGACATGCCTGAGATAGACTTATAGAATATAAAATCAAAGAATCATAGAATGGAAACCCTAGAGAGCATGTAGCAGTAGCAATAGCAATAGCGCTTAGACTTATATACCACTTCACAGTGCTTTACAGCACTCTCTAAGTGGTTTATAATCTGGGTCCTCAACAATCTGGGTCCTCGTTTTATCGACCTTGGAAGGATGGAAGGCTGAGTCAGCCTTGAGCCAGTCAAGATCAAACTCCTGGCAAAGTTAGCTACCATAACTCATGAGTCCAAATCGAAACCTTCTATCACAACCTCTAGCATGTAACTAGTCTGAGAAATTCCAAGTTTCTATTATTAAGTAACCCTGAAAGGAAAATTTAACAGCAGAAAACTCAAAGTAGCACAGCATAAGTATAGGGCTACCCATCAGTCAGGAGTGGTGATGACCGAAGGAAGAATGACAATATGCAGGACCTAATAATGGTAGGAAAAAAAGAAAACTGGAATCATCATGAACAGGGCAAGTTGTCCTCCATATTTATTTTGAGATAATACTCAACATAAGGATGCCAATATTAGTGGAACATTTGTGTCACAAGTTTTTCCACTGTTACTTTTAGGAAAACTTTTGAAGGTATAAGAAGAGGTATAAATTTTGTGGGCAAATGGCTGTTTAGGGATAATGCATTCATTGGAAACATGTCATGGAGAGTGAGGACATCCCTTTTTGCCATAGTACAGGGGAGAGTGCCAGAACACAACTACATGAACATGAGCAGAGAAGCATATTTCACATTAATGTCTGGAACTCATGTGAATCTGATCTTTACCTCTTCCACCTTTCAGCTCTCCACCAGTGCTTTAGGAAGGCATAGGACTAAACAGCCATCTGATTCTCAGCTTAATGAGTAAACAGCCTTACAGCATTAATTTATTACAGAAATTAAAGCCTTTCAATTTTTATAGTAATTGTCTTGGCTAAATTTGTCAAGGAAGTTTCCACTGTAATTTTAATCTGGGAACAAAGGTTTCTGTTTTGATCACTCTGCTTAAGAAGTGTTTCTGCAATATTTTCAACAGATCATTTGCTGAATCATAAAATTAATCACTCCAGTCAAGTACTTTTCACACAGGCTGACGCTGACAAATGGAAATTGTTCATACACTCAGAAACAGGAGAGAGAGTGAATGAGCACCAGTTTTTAACTGTCTCAGGATTCTTGGCAAAGTGTGTTGCTATGTAACAGACATATTAATTACCAAAAGACAGGTAAAGGATCTTGCTGCATAAAACTTTTGGTAAAGGACATTATAGGACATTTTAAATGTATGTGGTTTTTTTTACATATTTATACTAAAATCTTCAACACCACAGGAATTCCTAGAGAGGTTAACAAATCAATTTAATGAATTTAAACACTGTATCAACAATGTTTTTTGTTTATTATAGCAACAGCAATAGCACTTAGTCTTATATACTACTTCATCAGAGAGGGTTTTACAGCCCTCTCTAAGTGGTTTACAACAACGTGGGTCCTCACTTTACTGACCTCAGAAGGATGGAAGGCTGAGTCAGCCTTGACTCTGGCAGTCATCAGAATTAGCCTGCAGTACTGCATTCTAACCACTCTTCCACTATGGCTCTCATACACTAAAGTACATTAAGGGGCAAAAAAAAAAAAAAGAGAGAGATGAAGAATGGTTGCAGGAACTGGGTTTGTCTAATCTAATGAAAAGAAGGACTGGGGGGGTGATATGATTGCAATATTCCAATATTTGAGGGCTGCCACAAAGAAGACAAGATCAACCTATTTTCCAAAGCACCAGAAGATAGGACAAGAAGCAAAGGATGCAAACTAATCAAGGAGAGAAGCGACCTTAACTAAGGAGAAATGTCCTGACAGTGAGAACAATTGACCAGTGGAACGGATTGCTTCCAGTAGTTGTGAGTACTCTATCACTAGAGGTTTTTAAGAAGAGATTGTCCAGAATGGAATAAGATCTCCTGCTTGTGCAGGGGGTTGGACTAGAAGAACTCCAAGGTCCCTTCCAACTCTGTTATTCTGTTTTTCTGTTACAGCCATAAT
Source organism: Trimeresurus albolabris (assembly GCA_032467975.1). Taxonomy (NCBI): domain Eukaryota; kingdom Metazoa; phylum Chordata; class Lepidosauria; order Squamata; family Viperidae; genus Trimeresurus; species Trimeresurus albolabris. The sequence continues at coordinate 117,994 of JANHFS010010843.1, read as the reverse complement.
ACAGCCCATCCATTATGACCCTAACTTAATGACCCCCATCTCTGATCTATCCAATGCATCATTAAACAAACACAAGAATCATTAAGAAGAGCACAGGGTGCCTCAGAGGAGAGGGAGACCTTTGGCGGCTTAATGCATGCCCAGGTCACCTGCACTTGCCTCACAAAGCCTCTGCCACACACCCCAATGCTTCCTGCCCTGGGGTCCCCAGAAGCCTTTTCCTATTCCCACCAGATCCGTCCTGGGATTAGGCCTGATTCCTACCCCGCTAGGCCAAAGAACCTCCTCCTCAATTACCTTTTTGAAGAGCCCTGAGGCCTTCCAGAGAACTGGAATGGATTTGCTTCATCACGTGATTGCATGGCACGATTCCAGAAGTGGTTGCTATTTTGTCCCACCTACAAAATGGGGGGCCATGTTCAAATCAGCATCTCATGGCCACAAGACGAAGTGCTCCATTTTGCTGATTTAACAAGATCTTTCACAGAAGCTTCAGAAGCTTCTGCCATGCTATATAGACCTTGTTAAGGTAGCAAGATAAAGCAGTTGCCTGCCGGCCACCAGTTTATCCCTAACCACAAGTGGGTGGGACAAAATGGGGGCCGCTTCCAAGATAAGTACAATGAATGATAGGTGTGTGGGGAACAGGCCCATGTGATATAGGATGGGATTGATGGAGAAAGGCAGAGGGGTACTACAGCATCCCTGTGGTTGGTTGTAAGGACAAATAACCCCAGGCCACTGCAGGCATCATAACTTTGAAACAGGGACATTTGCAATTTTGGGGCATCTATATAACTTTGAACATTTGTTAAGTGTCCTGTCATATCTCGAGGATTACCTATAATACTTTGTCAAATCTGTTCTCCAATTTCATAGAATCCCATGGCCATATTGGTCTTCAATTCTTCTTTAATTCCCTTCCAATTTACAAAACATCTTTTTTCCCTCTTTACTAGAATTGTTTGCAATTTTGCTTTTAGTAATATCTTTTTTTATTGCACCAGCTGTACTGTCATGCCTAGTATATTTCTAAGAGCAATTTAGAGTACCAATTTTAACCTTTAAACATTAATGGTTTGGAACCAAATTACTTGAAGAACTGGCTTTACCTACACCAACCTGACTGTCCTTGAAGAGCAGCAGCAGGGTCTTCTTGCCTTCTCAATGCTGGAAAGAATCAGATTCTGTTCTGAAGAAGATAATCTACTAAGAAAAGCTTGCTGTCTCCCATCACTGAGGATGTTGATCATTGTCATGATGATGATGAAGATGAAGATGATGATGCTCCTTCCCTTTCCTTTTTTATGGCTCTTCAATGGCATCCTTTTTTTAAGACACTGAGGTGGGATCTTTGCTTGATTGTCAGTTACATTTATCAATTTTAATATTAATGCTTAATAAATAAATGAATTTGTAGCTGTAAGACTGGGCTCAGTAATTTGACTTGGGAGGGTCTGCATTCTAAAACAGAGTTCAAATTTTGCATGGAGTTTAAAATACTCAAAAAGAAGTGATTATTCAAGGGTCAAAACCGCATGCATAGAGTGGATATTCTTATGCAGATACAGTCTCTCATACCTTCAAAGAGCCCAAAAATATACTCCATTTTACCATTCACCTGATTTACTCCAGAATGATGACTGCTATACCAGCAAAGCTACAGTCACTTGCAAATACAGTATAGTAGTGGCAGAGTCTCCCTGACCCCAAGGCGATTTTAGTATTTCATAAAAAAAGAGAAAAACGTGGTTTTAATTTGCAAGATAAAAGAAACAACTCAGATGCTCTGCCATGCATAAAATATTCTCATTGGCCCGTTGCTAGAAAAGGCTGTTTAATTATCAGAGCAGAAAGAAGAATGCATCTGGCAATCAAGTTTTCACAAGTCTATTCATGCTTTTAGTACTGTATTTCAACAAGACCTGTCATAAGGCAGTATGAGTGAGAATGGTATCTGGTGTGATAATTATTGATATGGTATTTGTACATGTGCTACTAAGCCTGGTGGAAAGATCTGACCCAACAATGCAAAACAACTTTCTGGAAAAAAGAGCTTCTTAAAAAACAAATTGTTAAGTAGGAACATTTGGCTTTATTTCATGTGCTCCAAATTAGCTACCTACTAATTTGGGAGTGATTTCAGGGGACTAATGAAATCATTTCACAATTGACCACTGTCCTGGAAATGGGACTGCATTTGAATCTTGCACTTTTTTCCTTAAAAAGTTTCCTTTTCCCTGTAATGCTGTAGGGAATGCTATATTTCTTAAACAAGCTTCTGGTGTCTCAGATATCAAAGAACCCTTTATGCATTTTGGTAAATAGTTCATGAAAATACTCAAATGGTACCTCAATTAAAAAATATTGAACTTATTTCCTCTGAAACGGAATCATTAGCTTCATGGCATCAACAATAGCTTAAGGCTCACTGCTTTTTCAAACAGTCTTCCAGGCTACTGGCTTTCTGGACCTCAAAAACTCTTCAAACATGGAGGCTAATCAGACTCTGGCGCTAGAGCTTTTCATGTGTCCTTTGCTTTATCAACTCCATCATTACTTCTAAAGGCAGACCGAGTGCTCTTTTTTCCCTTCTCTCTCTCCTTCATCCACACATACACAGAATATTTGAAAGAAGCTACCAACTGCAATCAAAGTTGATATGACCTGTCAACCAGTGAACATCTCACGTTGGTAAATTATCCTATTTTCATATATTGACTGGTACACAGGCTATGAGAACCTATAATATCGTCCAATCATTTTTCAATACCACAAAAATTAATTTAATAAAAAAATTGTTTCATTTATATTTCACCTTTCTTCTCTGAAGCTTAAGCCAGGTTTCAACATTCTACTCCCATTTCTAACTGTACCTCTAAGCCACCCTATAGAGATGTACAGAAAATGATTGGTCTAAAGTCAATGTGTAGCCTTGAGGGCTGAGTAGATATTTGTAAGAAGATAACATAATCCATTATCCACATCAAGGAACAGTTTCTCAAATATCACATATTTTAAAAAATGTCCCCATTATGGACACTGACTTATAAAGAATCAAAAATGTTATCTAGTGCAATCCTGGCTACATCAACCTAGCTCATCCTAACCCTGTCCAGGTATATTGAGATTTCAGTTCTCAGGATTCCATTCTGCTTTGGGTGCTGGCTTATGTTAAGGAAGAGTGGTCTAGCCAGACTAGGAGTAATTTGGTGATGTATTTTTTTCCAGCCATATATGAAAATATAAGATAATTAAACTTTTTATACACAATAATGGACACTTAGCTCTCATTTTTTTTAAAAAAATGTGGGATAAGTAATGGTTTTCTGTAGTGCACTGTAGTGACAATGTTACATGCAACAGGATTACTGTATGCACAATAATGGAAGAATACTGAAATTTTCACAATGGATGAATGGATTATAAGAATATCAAAATCTGCAGAAATATCAAAACTGATCTGTTCGGTCAGAGAAAGGAATTTTTTCAAAAGATTGGAAAACTTATATGGATATTTTGCTGAAAGAAATAAAATGGTGATTTATGGATTTGGAGAATAAGAAAAACAGAAATTAAATGAAGGGACTTGTATAACATCTAAGAAGGATAATAAGATTGTAATTATCTGTTGAAAAGAAGATAGGAAGTCATTCATATATTTCTTAACTAGTTTTTTTTCTCTTTTTATTTTTTCTCTTTCTTTTCTTTTTTTCAACTTGTCTTTTATTCTACAAAAAACATCTTGATACATATAATACATATGATACATATAATAAAGATAAAAAAATATGTGGGCTAACAACCAGAAGATTAAAAGTTCTAGTCCTTCCTCATGCATAAAAGCCATCTTGGAGACTTTGAGCCAATCACTTTCTCTCAGCCAAACCTTACAGAGTTGCTCTTGACGTGAAAATAGGAAGCAGGACTACATATGTATGCTACCCTGAGTTGCATAAAATAATTGCGGGGACAGCAAATACTTACAAAGGTGATAATCTTATAATTTTGCGAGATGATTTCCCTGATTCCAGATATTCTATCCATTTTAAATCCATTCAGCTCAAAAAAAGATTGAGGAGGAATACATGTGGCATCATCATGCTGATGCAGAAAGGCTTAGAGAAAATAAAATAAAACTTACAGAAGTTATTTTTAATTGGGGCATTATGAGACATGGGGCATTACATTTTGGGAAAGTATTTGCTTGAAAACAATATTCTGAATTTTTGAGTCCACATTCATGTATGTACAGAGTCTCTCATACAGTAGGAACAAATCTAATTTGTTGAAGGTGTGGGGCCAACAAATTATAATGCACACATATACATAATAGCAGCCTAACATTATTTTTTTTAAAAATCTCAAACAACGTTTTTCAAAAAGTAAGAAAAACAGAGTAATTATCCCAAGTACAGGAGAAGCAACTAAGGCTTAAAATGCTAGTTCTTGTTTCTCAAATCAATAAGGTGTATCTGCTGTTAAGATGTATTAGATTTCTAATCCCTTCCATTGCTATCTCTTTTCCTCTACCAGGCTTATATTTTTGCCCCAACCAATTTGTCCCCTTTTCCCTAGCACTTTTATTAGACTAGCTATGTCGTCTTGCACAATAGATGAAACAGGACCTAAACAGGCAAACCACAATTACTGAATTAGTAACAAAGCACTGTTTGTGATTAAAGCAGGGGTGTCAAACTCAATTTCATTGAGGGCTGCATCAGCATTGCGGTTGTCCTCGGGGAGCTGGGTGGTGTGGCCAGGATGGGTGCAGCCTGAGTGGGCATGGATGGAGTGGGTGTGGCCTACTGGGTGGGCATGGCCACCTCTACTTCATTCGCGTCAATGGTGCCTGTGGGGGCCTGGGCAGGAGTGGGACAGATCTGAGGATCTCTGGCAGAAGAGGGTGGGACCAGGACCACTTCCAGGTGATGATGCCTTTCTTCATTCCTCACGAAGGGTGACACCTCCCCAGCATGCACCCAGGGGGCAGGGCTGACACGGCAGGGGCTGGTTCCTTGCTGTTTCCAGACGGCCTTGTGGAGCTAAGACTGAATGCATTTCAGCATAGATGGCCA
>JANHFS010010843.1:70518-81326 GCA_032467975.1 Trimeresurus albolabris | reverse complement strand
CCACCCCAGGAATGAACGTTGGACGTTGTCTTCGGCCAGAGCAAAAAAGCCTCTTCTGGCCTCGGAAAGATGCCAGCTTCAGAGGCGCTTCGGGGGCGGGGGAGGGGGCTCATCGGGCATCTCCAACCTGGTGCCTTCTGGACCGGCACGTCTGGGGGAAAAGGACAGCTTGGGAGGGGGAGGGAGCCCGAGAATGATGCTGAAGGGCAGCTTTCAACTACTTGGGTTCTTTTAAAGGAAAAAGCTGAGGGGCAACTTGGTCTCCTTCTTCCAACAGAGCTTCCCCCCCCCCGTGCCCCTCATGGGAGAGGCCAACAGAGTGATGGAAAAAGAAGGAAATGGCTGCATCTCCCTGTCTTTCTGCTTATTTTCTATGGCTGCTGTTGGGTAGCCACTGGGCCAAGCCATAGGTGGTGGGCATGGTTGGTTTGAAAAGCCTCTTTCCATCTCCAAGCCAACAGAACTTCTTCCCCATCAGAGTGCTGTCCAAGAGGAGATGCCCCATGAGCAAAGAAGAGGACCTGGAGAGAGAATAGCTCCATTTACTTCGAAATTCCAAACCCTGTTTCAGCCCAGGTTCTCCAAGTACTGTGGGAACTGAGAAAGTTAGGCTGAGGGCTACATTGGAAGTTGAAAGACATCTCAGAAGAAGCCAGGGGCAAATGTTCCTGTACAGAGGTCCCATGAAGTCACCAGGTGTCCAGCTCAACGGAAAGGAGACACTTGTACAGTCTTGGAGGGTGACTGCGAAGGACCCGATCCACCCAGCTGCACGACTAAAAAAAATGAGAAAGGACAGCTGTTATTTTCCCTTTTATAAAGCTTCCTCACACACTTGAGGAAAACCAAGAGGAAGCAATGATCTCAGGTTTGCCTCTTGGGGGGACAGAAAGAACCCCAGGTCTCATGTTGCTTCCCCACCCCTCACCCCACATCCTCCTTTCAGCTGGTCATGGAACTGTCAGATTTGGGGTGCATATCTTTACCCAAACATTAGAGGGCAGCAAAGAGTCTGGGTCTTCTGTAGCTTTTCGCTGCCATCCTGTGGCTGAATGCACACAACTCAGATCTGATCACTCTTTTAAATTAGAACACAGGTAAGCAATGATGGTTAGATATCTCATTTCTCAGAAAGAAAGAGAATTCTGATGGAAGTTATGGTATTTATCTGAAAAGAAATGGGAGCCTGAATGTAAGCAGCTCCCCATTAAAGAACTTTAGAGAGGAAAAAAAATATCTGCCTTCACTTCTATATTCTTAGCAAACCTAGAACCGTGCTCCCATTTCAAGACAGATTTGATTTTTTTTTTTAGGTGGGTGTGGGAGGCTTTCTTTGAGTAATATCTGATACCTGTTAAGATTTTGGCTTCTCTTCCCTTAAAAAAGACTGAAGAAATCAAAGCTGCAATTCTTCTTTTCCTTCTTCTGTGCCTTTAATAGCAGCTGACACAGTAAAATTAAGCAAGAGAAACTGTCGTTATTGATTTACCACCATACAAAATAATACAAGATCTATATCGTATCTCCTCCATCTTTTCTGTATGTGTGGGTACTGAACTTAAAGAAAAGGATCAGAAGTAGAAGCAAAGCTAAAAATGGCTATAAATAGGGCCCCATTTCTTCCTCCCCAATTCTGGTCCTGACACTGACTTAATTTGCAGTGATTAGGCAGTGTATGTGATAATGTTTTTGCCTACAGTATGATGGAATATAGCACAGTGACTAAGGTTAAAGCACAAGAAGAGAGTTTTAACTTTTTTTTCTGATTAGTTGATTACCTTATATGTAACTAATGAAGTAACTCCAGGAGATGTGCAACCCCCACAACATCTTTCAAACCCTATATACCACACATAACTTGGCTCACTTTCTTGAGTGACCTGTTCAGTCACCATTTGGATAATGTTGCCTTTCCTTATGACTTGGAAAAAAATGGAATGTCTATTGCAGGAGTGTAAGCCATCATGCAAGCTATTTTGGCTATATTTGGGCACATTAATTTTCAAAAAGAGAAAAACGGAACTGCCACAGGTGAAAAGGACAAAAAAGTAAAATATGAACAAATGCAATATTTCGAATTACCCTGAATATCTCCGAAATGTATCCCCTTCAGGTGTTTTTATTTGCTTTCTGATGCATTATTTAAGTTGGTGTTTATCATTTAATTTAGTCCTATACTCTCTTGCAAAGCAGTTTATAATCCAATTATTAACTTAATCTTAATTAATGCAGCAAAAAGCACATTTAAAAGATGAAGGAAAAACTTTCTTCTTAAAAGAAGGGAATAAACTCCCCAAGGCCATGGATGGCTTAAGGAAGCAAGGAGTTATCACTTGGAGCCCAGAAAACATACTTATACTCACCTTATAACAAGAAGACCATTCTAAAGTCCAGGTGCTATCACAATGAAGGTTCTTTTCAGAAAAGAAAAAAAAACCCTTATATTCAGTGAGTCTTGGCATTTGACTTTCTTCCAGGGACAAAGTGATGAACCAAGTCTGCAAACATGGATCCAGGAAACTACAGACCATTCAGCCTGATATCAATACCCGAAAAGATCTTGAAAAAAATAATCAAGCAACAGCTCTTCAAACACTAGAAACAAGCAAAACTATTATTAGAAGCCAATATGGGTTTGTTAAAAACAGATCATGCCAGACAAACCTTATTGCATTCTTGAACCAATTAGTGGACAAATGAAATGCTCTGGACATAGTATACTTGGGCTTCAGTAAGACATTTGACAAAGTAGACCACAGTCTACTTCTTGATAAGATAGAAAAATGCGGGATAAGCAGCATCACCGCCAGAGGGATTCGTAACTGGTTGACAACTTCACACAATGTGTAGTTCTCAATGCAACTGCATCTATATGGAAGAAAGTCCTAGGCTGCATCAACAGAAGGATAGTACCAAGGTCACATGAAGTGTTAGTATTGCTTTATAATGCCTTGATAAAGCCACACTTGGAATATTGCATCCAGTTTTGGTTACCGCGGTATAAAAAAGATGTTGAGACTCTAGAAAGAATGCAGAGAAGAGCAACACAGATGATTAGAGGGCTGGAGGCTAAATCATATGATGAATGGTTGCAGGAACTGTGTATGTCTAGCCTTACAAAGAGAAGGACACAATAGTCTTCCAATATTTGAGGGGCTGTTACAGAGAATGGGATCAACCTAGTGGTGGGATTCAGCTGGTTTGCACCGATTTGGTAGAAGCAGTAGCTAAATTTTGCAGCATTCGGAGAACTAGCTGGCTTCCAGAAGCCCAGTCCAGGCCTCAGAGGTCTGGAGGAGGCCTCTCAGGCCTAGAACGGCCCACCAGAAATGTGTGGATGCCACTTCTGGAAGCCCATTATAGGCCTCGGAGGACTGGAGGAGGCCTCCCAGGCCTAGAACAGCCACCGGAAATGCATGGATGCCACTTCTGGAGGGCCATTCTAGGCCTCAGAGACCCAGGCCTGCATCAAATAAGAGAACTGGTTGTTCAGGTATTTGAATTCCACCACTGGATCAACCTATTCTTTAAAGCACCTGGGGGCAGGACAAGAAGTAATAAATGGAAACCTATCAAGGAGAGATTGAACCTAGAATTAAGGAGAAATTTCTTGATGATTAATCAATGGAATGACTTGCCTCCAGAAGTTGTAGGTACTCCATCACTGGAGGTTTTTAAGACAAGATTGTACAGTCATTTCTAAGTAATGATAAAAGGTCTCTTGCTTGAGCAGAGGATCTAACTAGAAGTCCTCCAACTTCCCTTCCAACTGTTATTCTGTACTCTGCAATGTTGAAGGCATCTGCCAGAACTTCTGGTCCTTCTGGGTCAAATCCAAAGCCATGAAATGGTGCAGAGCCAAGGTAGTTGCTTCAGCAAATTTATAATCATGAGTCTTTATCCTTTCCTCCCCCTGTATCTCTGTTCCTCTGCCTCTATTTTCTCCTTCACTGCATTATACTAATTGTAATGACAGAGGTGGTATCACAGCATTGTAAAGTAAATCATATTTGGCAATATATCATCAACATGGATCAATGAAACAGAACTCCCATCAGTAGAAGGACTAAGGAGGAGAGAGGAAGTGTTCCCTCTTTGCTGCGAAAATTTGCCATTCTTCCTAAATTGCGCATAAGCACAATGCAGGAAGTAACATTGCTTTGTTGCCTAAGCAGCTAGGGTTATGCAGATCATTGGTAAATATTCCTATCATCACCAAAGAAAGCATTTCTGAAAAGTAACACTAGCTTACGACAAGGGCAGTGATAAGGGACTACTGTTGAATTGTGATATGGTATGGATAGAGAGATTTAATGTGCCTTCTGGAAAATAGTGACTATTCAGTTCAATCTAATTTTCTAATCAAATTGGCTTTCTGAACTGAATCTCCAAATCAGTTACCAGGATGAATTTGACCCTTCTGAATTGATTTAGAAAGATTTGGACCGATTTTAGCAGATTTATAAGTTTTTGCGTACTTGCAAAGGCACTTTTTCTGAACTGATGTGATTTTCCAAATTGACACGAATGCCAGAACAACGGTAATTTTCTGAACTGAATAGCAAACTTTAAGCAAACCAATTAGACTATTTTCATTAATTTTAACATTTGGGACAGATTTGGACCAATTCACATGCTTTCCCTGTCCTTCCATAGAATAGTACCATATTCTGATCTCACTTTTAGCAGATTTCTTTTTAGTGAAAAGCCCTAGCCACAGATACTAGAGCTTGAAGGGCATGTCTAGCCTTCACAGCACCAGAATCTCTGGTTCAGTACCCGTACAAACTGAAACAAAAACATCCATAGAGCGCTCAAAATCTTCTTCGTATGCCTGTTAAAGTCAGTCTGCGCCCCACCAAGCTAGTAATTGGAAATCCACTCTTCTGTGGTAAAAAGAAGGAGTATTTGGAACCCTAATGAGCTTGTGCTAAGTAACTCTTGAGTTGTGATAAAATATATGCAAAGGCATCTGGAAGCATTCAGTCTCATTGTAGGAGCCCACAGTTAGAGGGAAAATAGCCAGGCTCATATGTGAAGTGAGGATTCTTGGAGTGCAAAAAGCCAGCCAGCACCAACAGCTCTGCAAAGCTTTGGGCAAGGAGAGAGTTGGATTGGCATGTTGCCTTTTGGCCAAAGAAAGATACATTAGAAGAGGGAGGAATAGTCCAAGTGTTGACCAGCACCTGCGCTGGATGTTTTTTCTGGTTCTCTCTACGGGCCGGCTTACAGCTTCAAAGCTAGAAGAAGGAGAAACAAAAAAGACATTGAAAAGCAGAAAGGGTGATTATTTTCATATTGTCTGAATTCTTTGGCTGGCTGAAAGAAAAAGATCATCTGCTGTTCTTATTATTATTTTTTCCGGAAAAAAATATTGCTAGTAACAACTGCATAAAGTTGTACAAAGCAGAGTTGTAAATTATTTTAACCAAATTGTAGTCAGTTTCTTTTTTTTTTCTCTCTACTTCTTAAAGCTTCCAGGTGTAAATTGGGAACAGTACAGTTGTTTAAGAAAGAATGAGAGAGAGAAAACAAAAGTAAGACTGTCTGTTTGTAGTAATCGCCAAGACAACATATTTGTCATTTTGCATCCTTAAGTATTTCAAGGAGGACTATATTAACAAGGTGGGAGCCCCTGTGTGATATTCTTCTTTTCTTTCCTTCCTGTCTGCATCTTGGTCTAGGAACAGAAACTGTCCAAAATAGGTTCCAACAAGCAATTTTCCATGTACTAAATGAGTATGAAATGCATCAGTAATGCTGTAAGGAGGATCTCTGAAAGTAGAAGCCAAGACATGCTATTCATAATTATGAGCTGAAGTGCTATTTATTGTTTGCAACAGGATGGATTCCTCTGTTTTTGATGGCTCAACTTGAATAAACCTGATTGTCTTATCCACCCAGCTATTGTCCTTAAACTATAAACAAATTATTAAGAACAGATTATTTGATATTCAACAAAAGACAAAGTAATAAACCTCAGCGTATTTCTTGGTAAGATAGAACAATGTGGGATAGATAACCACCATGGATTTGCAACTGGCTGACCAAACCACACTCAGCATGTAGTCTTCAATGGAACTATATCTAAATAGAGAGAGGCGTGCAGTGGGATACCTCAAAGTTCTGTTGAAGAGGACTGGCTCTTGTATGTTCTATGTTGTAACAGAATGAACTTAAATTTAATTTCACATTATAATAAGGAGCATTTAGAATACCTTAGATGGCATCCAAGCAACTATTTAATCACATTTAAAATATAGAATCATAGGGCTGGAAGAGACCTCAAAGGTCTTCTAGTTCAACCCCCTGCTCAAGGCAGGAGACCTTATGTCATCCTGGTCAAATGTCCGGTCTACTTTTAAAAAACTCCAGTGATGGAGACCCACAACTCCGGGAGGCAAGTTGTTCTATTCATTAATTGTTCTCACTGTCAAAAAATGTCTCCTTACTTCTAGGTTGGATCTCTCTTTAATGATCTTCCATCCATTGCTTCTTCTCCTGCCCTTAGGTGCTTTGGAGAATAAGTCTCCTCTGTGAGGGGTCCTCAAATATTGCAGCTCAGTTATCATGTACCCCCTAATTCTTCTCTTCAATGATCTAGACATACGTAGCTCCTACTCAAGAGTGTTCTTTTTTCAGAGCCAGCCACGATGTTTTATCTACAGCAGTTCTCAGTGGTAAATTAGCCCAAATTCCTTTTTCCATAATAATTTCTTCCTGCAATTCAGATTCAATAGAAACCACCCAAGATGTGCTGTTGTACTGCTTGTATTATCAAGGTTGCCATCAGTCTCTTATCTCCCCTGTTGGAACATATGCCAGGTGAATTAGAGAAGCATTTCTCTTATCAGACAACAAGCCTAACATTACATATAATAATATAGCTAATATTTTTGTCACAGATATTAAAGCACACAAACAAATTATTACTGAATTAGATCTGTGCCTAATGAAGAATAAATATTTTTGCCCAGGTGAGTTATGTTACATGCTATGTTATTAGAATTTTACATACAGTTTTAAATCAGTTTTTTTATTGTGCTATTTTTTTATTGTTCTGATCATCGATAAAATAAATCTGTGTGCATGAACATAAAATAAATCTGCCACAGGATTCAGTGGAGAAAGTGAATTGGGCTGATCCACTAATAAAGACTCTCTGTCTACCTGCCTCTGTTTCTCTCTCCTACTGTAATTACATGGCTTGTTAGCGGCAGCAAATAGAAATGTGCATTAAAAAACAAACCCAAAAGCAGACTTTTGTTAGAGATGTATAAAATGTTTTAAGATCAAAGCATCCTCTTGTTGGAAGCAGTCCAGCATTGCAACATGGCATGTTGACCTTACTGGAAGAGGCTTTTTCACAGAGGGAGTGGTGTCTTCTAATATCAATAAACTTCAAGTGAAGTCAGAACAAAACTTGGGAGGGTCAGAATGCTTTGACCTCAATCCTTCATAATCATCTTTAGTTTGGGGAAAGGTGAATTCAAAAAGGCACTACCTTAGGGAAAATTATGTACAAAAAAACAAGTATGCTAGAAGCATTTCTATAGTTTTAAAAATGTAATATTTATTAGGGACAAATATGTAAAATCTCTGAGAAAAGTGGAACGTTTAGTGAAAATGGTATGTATATGAATATTTGTATGTTGGGATATTGGAAAAATAACATTAGTACTGACTAACAACGAACAGTCTGACAAAAATGAAACAGATGTACTGACTTTTTATAAAAATGGGGGAAAAATGGGCAGAACTGAAAGGGACACTCCAGTCTTCTGCTGAATCTTCCATGACATTGTGAGTCTCATGACGTCATTGCCTGTGATGTCACTTCCTTCCCTTCTTCTCTCAGAAAGATAAGTACCGTATTTTCCGGCGTATAAGACAACTTTCTAAACCCTGAAAATCTTCTCAAAAGTCGGGGGTCATTTTATACGCCCAGTCGTCTTATACGCCAGAATATACGGTAAATAAATAGTCCATTCCTTGCAATTGCTGCAGCCTCCTTTGCATCTGACTGTCTTTCTGAGGCGAACAAAAAATGACCCAAAGGGTAAGGAATCAAAACTGTCTTTATTCACATAGGATAATCCATAGTTAATTGAATCATGATTTATTAATTAACCCAATTACTTGGGTGTGCATAATACACTGCTTTATGAACATGCTGTCTGGTTGTGAGTAATAGCCCAACCATATTTCAGATGGGCATGTTGTGTGAATGAAGGACAAACAAAGCATTTCAAATTCTAAACAGTTGTCTAGACCAGTGTTTCTCAACCTTGACAATTTTAAGGCATGTGGACTTCAACTCCCAGAATTCCACAGCCAGCCAAACAAGAATGCTGCAATGGTGAAGCTGTGTTTCTAGGCTGAAACAGGCCTTTCTACAAAACAGAGCTCAAAACTCTTATTGGAGTGATTGAAGCAAGCCGTTTAGAGTGAATTTTATGCTGGAAATGAACCAAGGTATATTCACCAGCATAACAGGAAGAAGAGTTGGGATAGGACATTCTTGCTCATCAGGTCAGCAAATGGTGCTTGTTTGAATTAAACTGTCCATGACACTGAAAGTATGCTGAAATGTATCCTTCGCATTTTTCTCTTTTGTTGGTGTTGTTCCTCAGTTGGAACATTTGAGGACATATTTATTCTGGAGAGATTATATGCTTGTTTGGGGAGATAATTTATGTATCATTTGTAACCTTATAATTCCTTTCTACAAAAACTATCCAGGTCAATCTATGAATAGTAGAGTAGTAGAGACAGTAATAACAATCCAATACTATAATAAAACATATGATAATAAAACAATTTGCAGAACTTTTAATTTGTGGATTTTTTTTTTTTAAAAATGGATAATTTCTAATTTCTAGTCAATAAACTCTAGTCTATGTTTGTTTACAAAGTTGGATGTCCCTGTATGATGCAAAATAATGGGGAGATCATAGGATGTCCCATTTTCCATTTCTATTCCGCTGCCGTTATGTATAAAAGATTAAAATCCTTTAGGGTTGTCTATGCTTGCTATCCAAAGGATTATTTCCAGTGGCACTGAAAAGGTCTGTACCTTTCAACTTAGTTATATGATATATGTGTAGACAATATAAATTATTGCTTCTTGTTCATATCTTATATCCCATTTGGCCAATTAAATATTTTTGTTGTTTTTGTTGGTTTTTTATCAATAAACATCAAAGTATCTTTATTTTTGTTACTGAACTGTGGCATAAGAGCTTACTCTACTCTGAAATGGAAATTGACTGGGAGTGTGCTACGTGCAAACTAAAACAGAAATTATAGTCACTAATTTTCCAGTAAAAAATGTGTTGTTTCTTCCACTTGCTTCTGTTTGTTGAGGCCTATCCAGATTGCTTGAATGACATTTCCTTTCAAATGTTTTAGAATAAATTGAACTTGCTCCATTTTCAAAATAACATTAAAAGGAAGATTAGTTCAGAAGATAGTCCTCCACCAATGTGAAAAAGAATTGAAGGTGGAAGAGAGGAGAACTGGTGCTCAGGTGTGCTCTTTGCTGTGAAAACTGAGGAACAATCTAAATCTTTATTGTCACCCATAAAATGGTATATCATTTGTTCCGGGAACCAAAACAGCAGAAAAAACTAGGAAGCAAGTCATCTACTGTACATCACATTAAATTAGTGCACAATGATGTAAAATGTAAGCCAAGAAATCCGGTTAAAATGAACGAGGACAATAATTTAAGGAAGTAGCAGGCAAGACAGAGGGAAAGACAGAGCAATACTGTATGGCAAAGAAAAAAGAAAAAAAAACTGTGGACTGTTCCTGATTCCACTGTAAGTTCTAAGTTTAACTACTCAAGCCAGACCAGAAAGGAACAATTGTCCAGGTTAGGCAGCCTACAGAATCATTATTGCACCCCACCCCCTCTCTCTCCCTCATACAGACACACATCAATGTGGCTTGGAGTATTCTAGTAAGTCTGTACTTGTAACCAATGATGGAAATTGTTTTCCAAAGCCTGCCCAAGAAATATTTTTGCACAACATGTTCTCCAAAAGCTAAAGATGCCCACTATTCCTAAAAGGCTAGGAACATTTGAGTTAAGTGGTTCTAGAAAAAGCAACCAGCTATAAAAACATTTCCATGTAGTGGAGTAAATCCAGTGGTGGGATTCAGCCAGTTCGCACAAGTTTGGTAGAACTGGTAGCTAAATTTTGCTGAGTTCGGAGAACCGGCTAAATGCACACTGCTTCCAGAAGTCCAGTCTAGGCCTGGAGGCCTCCTCCAGTGCGTGGATGCCACTTCCGGAAGTCTGTTCTAGGCCTCAGAAGCAGAGGCCTGCATCCAATAAGAGAACCGGTTGTTCAGATATTTGAATCCCACCATTGAGTAAATCTATTGAAAAGTATTATATTAAAGAATATTTGCATGCATGTCTTAAAGCACAGCATAGGAATTACTCCCATCACTAACTAAGCTTTTTTGATGTTGCCTCTACTTTGATCCATTTATTCCATTTTGTCTGCTTAAAACTGGCAAGAAATATCAGCAGTTAGTAAATATTTGCTTATTGAGCATGCAAAGGTCCTTCTTTAAAGTAATATTCAACCTCTCCATCTTTTTGTTTGTGTAGAAAACTACTATTCAGTTGGCACTCTTGAATTTTGTTTTCAAAGTTAAATGTATGCCAGTCTTTTGGACATCTTTAATAGCTTTGTTCTGGGTAGCACAGGGTCAGATCCCTGAAGTTCCCTGCTAGTGACAATTTATGCCCTATTGCATCTCTCTCTCTCTCTCTCTCTCTCTCTCTCTCTCTC
>JANHFS010010840.1:4908-16166 GCA_032467975.1 Trimeresurus albolabris | reverse complement strand
GGAAAGGGAGAGGTTTCCAAGCTGAGCCATGCTGGCTCAGGAATTCTGGGAGTTGAAGTCCACGAGTCATAAAAGAGTCAAGGTTGCCTACCCGTGCTCTATATGCAAGAAACCAGACCATTTGAATAACCAATCAACAAGAGAACCAATCAGCTGCTCAGAATTTAAATATAGCTCCACACAAACAACCAAGACATATATAAGCTAAAGAGGAATAGCACAAGAAAATCCTGCAGATGTTACCTAATCTGGTAATGAAACGTTCAGAAACTAAATTGAAACAAGCTTGGACAGCAAACCACTGGCAAAATATGAAACCCAAGCTACAAATATTTTCTATCATTATTTCAAAGTAAAAGTGATTGCTCAGACAGGTGCTGAGTTCCTTCCTTTCCTTCGCAAACATCCACAAGTTTTTCCAACTCTTTCAAATAAAAATCTCAAAGGCAAGTTCCATTTTGCAATTACACCCTGAACGTAACAGATGTGGATTTTGAATTAAGATTAATGTCCTTCACTAAGTTCAGAGGAAATTTCAGCTCAGAAATTGCTCCATAGTCAGTAATTCCAGTTTGTGTGTGGAACGTGTACGTTAAAAGTAAATTTTCTCTGGTTAAATTTGTATTACTCTGAGTGCTCAACTGGAGATAATAAAAATGAATGGGGGCTATGTTTAGTAGGATCTGTTTGGGGAGCTGCAGTTAGAAAGGTCATGGAAATGTCCCTTATTAGGCTGGTGAAATTCTAAAATGCATTGCAATGTGCAGGAATGCATACTAAACACTTCTTTATGAATAATTCAAGTAGCCATGTCCTTTAGCAGCTCATATAACTTATTTAGGTGTTGCCCTCAGCTGTCTCTGCATGTGGGTATGTGCAGCACCCTTCACCTCAACGCATAGGCATGCAACAACAAACACGTATAAGCCAAAATCTCCTATGTTTAATATTTAAAGTACAGCACAAAGATTTAAGTAGTGGCTGGTGATGGGGGGGGGAGAAATCAAAGTAAAGAGGTCAGTTATTTATTTTCCAAAGCACCTGAGGGCAGGACAAGAAGTAATTGGATGGAAGGTCATTAAAGAAAGATTCAACCTGGAACTAAGGAGAAATTTTCTAACAGTGAGAACAATTAATTAATTGAATAGCTTGTCTCCCAGAGTTGTGGGTGCTCCATCACTGGAGGACTTGAAGAAAAGATTGGATAACTATTTGTCCTGGATGATATAAGGTCTCCTGCCTTGGGCAGAGGCTTGGATCAAAAGATCTCCAAGTTCCCTTCAGGGCCTATAATTCTAGGTGAATACATCACCAAAATTTCTTCAGAATGTTTCCCCCTCCCCCGCTATGATCTATTTTTCTCTTTGCCTTTTATGTTTTGATTCTGTACTTTTTTTTGACATCTTTAAGCTTATGCAGTTATTTACTTATTCAATTTCTATAGCTACCTATCTCAATGGCTCTCCAAAACTATAAAAAGAATGAAAACAAGCATTTTAAAAAGAGTAAAAATATCCAAAATAAATGTATACAGCAGTTGAGATACTTGGCCATAAAGCCAAGTAAAGTAGCCCTTTACTTGGAAACACAGCCAGGTTTTTAAAAGCTTTACCAAAGGCCAACAAGGGTTGGGGTCATTCCACTCTCCAAGGGAAGGATATTCCACAGAGAAGGGGCTTCTGCAGAAAAGGCCCATCCTTCAATCTCCACTAACTGACTCTCTGGCTGACAGGATCTGCAGCATGCCCAATCTGCTGGACTGAACTGGATGAGTAGAAACTCTTGGAAATGAAAAAAAAAGTAAAAAAAAATGAAGACGGTGGCATTGGTCACATGGTTGTAGCTAATATTTTGACTTTTGGGACCCCTCCATCCAGTGGGGGGATTCAGCCAGTTTGCACCACTTCGGCAGAACCGGTAGCTAATTTTTTGTTGCCCAGGTCCAGAACGGACTTTCGGAAGCGGCATCCATACAGAGAACTGGTTGGTCACATATATGAATCCTACCACTGCCTCCATCCTTAACTTCTTGATGTTACTGCCTCCATCCTTAACTTCTTGATAAATGTTACGAAAGCCATAGTGTTCTTGTAGTTACGGAAATAAAATGATTCCGTGGTGCTCACATTAAACAAGTTAGCTGAGAATAAACACAGGTTTGTTGTAGAAAAGATATATTTTAAAAACTGTCAAAACAAATATTAGTAAGCCTATGAAAAACTAACCCATTTTTTTAAACAAGGGATGCTGGGGTTACTGAATCATCCCCATTTGTAGAAGGCCCTGAGGTGTTCATGATGGCCCAAATATTGTTAGAAGTTCTACTTGTCAATGTCCAGTGATTTCAAGGTGTTATTTTACAACCTTTCTGAATTACAGGGCCTTAGAATTCATTTCTGAGGTCCAAGCATTTCTAGCTACGTTATCAGATATACTGTACAGAATCCTTAGGAGGTGTCACAAGTTGTCTAACATACATTCAGGTTACTGAACACCTTCCCAAGTCAACACAACTGCACCTGGCCTCTAGCCCAGAGGTCCCCAACTTTTTGGGCACCAGGGACCGGTTCCATGGAGACCGATTTTTCTGTGGACCAGAGGGTGCATGATTTTGGGTGCTGCCTGCATCCCATGGATGGGGCTTTGCTTGTTTGTGCAGACTGGTTGCTGGCACTCCGCGGCCTGGTACTGGTCCACAGACCAGGGGTTGGGGACCCCTGCTCTAGGCAACACACCCACAAGTACTCAAAGGCTATACATACTGTTTACTATACCACTCAATTCTCAGTTCTCAATTTCTTAATTCTACTGCAATGACTACTCTTCCGCTACTTCTCTTTGTGAATCCTGGCAAACAGTAAGACTCCATTTGCCTTGGGTTTCTTTTAGTTTCCCAAACAAACACAACTCAGCTTTTATAGCCATCAGTTACTGGGTTGGCCAGGGAGACAGAGGTAACAGCAACAGAGTTGGAAGGGATCTTGGAAGTCATCTAGTCCAATCCCCTTATGCAGGAGACCTATACTATTTCTGATAAATGGCTGTCCAGTCTCTTCTTAAAAGCCTCCAGTGATGAAGCACCCATAATTTCCGAAGGTAATTTGTTCCACTGATTGATTGTTCTCACTGTCAGGAAAATTCTCCTTAGTTCTAGGTTGATTTTCTCCTTGATTATTTTCCATCCATTGTTTCTTGTCTTGCCTTCTGGTGCTTTGCAGAAGAGATTCACCCCCTCTTCCTTGTGGCAGCAGGTCTTAAGAGGAAAAGGCACTAGCAGCTGAAGTGTGGCCATTTTGTAAGCAGGAGGGAAAATTAAGATGGTGGTTTCTAGATTCTGTTGCTCAGTGCTTGTTGGAATACTGAGAAGAAAAAGCTATGGTATATCAAGGATAATTTGTGGGCCTAGTCTGACACTAGGTCTTGAATGGAAGCTATGGCAACTGAAGAGGTTCATGTGAGCCCTCTGTCAAATTCTCATTCACGATCCACAGAAGTTTTTGGTGAGGAAAAAAGAAAGAATTTCAGTTAGAATGCAAGAAAGGAATTTGTCTCCTCAGGGTAACTTTGAGTGTGTACTCAATTGTTTCCAAAACAACTGAAATTTTTGTTGGGTTTTTTATTGTTTAGAATTACCATCCAGAATCACTTGAGAGAGAGTGGGCATCCATCTAAATCCAATAAACCTAGTGAACGACATGGTTCCCTCTAGCGAGTAAATGCATTTGAACTGAACTAGATTAGTTTGGTCTAGAGAAAATTAAGCGTGCTTAACTCTCTGTGAATTAATAGAACGAATTTACTCTGATTCATTTCATTGATTATCAATTAGACTTGAACATGGCTGTACCAGGAATTTAGTCTTGCAGTGTAATGTAAGAAATTTGAATCTGACAGCTGCAACTGTATACTTTTCAAAAGTCAAGAAATTAAATACCCAATGCTTACAATTTCATTCACTTAATCTATGTGTGACATACTTATTTATATTCAATGCATCTTTAGGCCAATGGATGACTATAAAAACCAAATGAAGGCAGGGAAAAGCTTACTAAATCTTGAGATACAAGATTTTTTCTCTCTCTCATTTGTTCCTAAGATAACTAGCAGGTCAACTTTTAATGTTGTCTCTTTCTCTTCCATAACTTTTTTTTGTTGACTGTACTATCATCAATGTTTATACTGTATTTCCATAAGGAATATTTTTGTGTCACTTCTAGAACTGCATGAAATTAGTATTGAATTTGGCAAAAGGAGAGACTTTTATAATTTAAAACCAGCTATTTCACAATGTGCTGATCTTTAAAGAATACCTTTGTTTCTCTTAAAATAAAGCCGCTACTCTCACCTCATCACACACTAGTATAATGTAATTGTCATTCAAGCTATGTTGTTAAAAAGAAACTACAGTTTCCTATAATGGGGATAATGAGACATGCTTAAACAAGGATAATGAAAATTTCTGGGGTTAGCTCTGAAAATCAGGTAGAAGGTCCTTGCAGAGGACAAAGAAAAGGAAGTTCATGATGAGAAAAGGAATAACCCATTGTTTTTATAGAGCAGTATGGTGAACCTTTTGGAGACTGAGTGCCCAACTGCAACCCAAAACCCACTTATTTATCACTGGGTGCCAGGTGGGCGTGGCCCAATGGGTGGGCATGGTTGTGGTGGTCATGGCAGATTGAGTGGGTGTGGCCAAGGTGGGCGTGGTCACCTCGAGGTTGCTCGTGAGGAGAGACACCTGTGGGGGCCAGGCAGGGTTGGGGGAGATCCAGGGGGTCTCTGGCAGGTGGAGTGGTGGGCAGGAGGCTCATCCTGCGGGGTGAGGCGAGGCGAGGCAGGGCAGGGGTGCCATTGTCACAGGGCAAGGTGTGGCAGGGGCTGGGGCAGCTGCTGCCTGACACCATCGGCCCCTGCACACAGAGACCAGCGAGCGCATGGGTGCTGGGATGCATCCGGCCATGTGGGACCTTGGTGAGTTAGCTGGTGGCTGGTTGAAGAGGGAGGTTGCCATCTCCAGGGCATGGCCTGTGTGCCCACAGAGATGGCTCTGAGTGCTGCCTCTGGCACGCGTGCCATAGGTTCGCCACCACTGTTCTAGGTAACAATTGACTGTCCATTATTAGTAACAAACACCTGTCTTCACTGCAGAAGAAATAATGTAAATATTGATTATGGACTGTATTTAGAAATGGGATTTGAAGAAAGATTCTGTTATAACTTCCTTTAGATTCTATGGGCTGTTTCCTTTTTTCCAATCCAGTTTTGTCATCTTTGTCATCTTTATTCTTCATTTTTGTCTCTTGTTGTTTGTCTTGTCTTTAATGTTTTAAACAATTTGTAAACTGCCCAGAATCACTGGATGCTGTATATATTATATCATCATCCATTATTATTATTATTACTATTGACATTAAATTGATTTTTGTGCACTGGTTGCTCATTCGGTAATATACTATTAACAATAAATATTTCTGCTTTGCAATATAGCTACAGTTAACAGAAATCAAACAATTGTATTTTTTCTAGGTTGCAATAAAAATAATTGACAAAACTCAATTGAATCCAACTAGTCTACAAAAGGTAAGTTTATTAGTTGTTCCATCTTTTAGGTATACTACTTTGTTTAGAATATTCTTTTCTGGCACTTCTGTCTTCCATTTTTAAACATTGTGTATTATTTTAAGAATAGCGTATTCAATATGATTTCATTTTAATCGTACCTTTCTCTTCTAATGGATAGAATGGAAGGAATCATGTAAATAATAAAAATAGTTTTGATCTGAGCTCAAATTTTTTATCAAAAACATAAAATAAGTATTATATTTATATTCTCATAGCCAAATCTCTAGTATAAACTGAATTGTGTCTGCCATTTTGATTAATGGAAAAAAATTATAAATACAGCATCTTCACAGATTACTTTTTCAGGCTAGAACTATATGGATTGAAATTAGGGATCCAGATTACAAACCAATTGGGAATCTGAGCAGGGGAGGAGATATAAGCCATGCCTATAAATTCCTGTCACCCAAACTGTTTCCTTGAGTTACGTAGCAAATTCATATCAGGAATCTCCTCTGTAGAACAGCATCTGGAGGAGGGGGAGATGTAGGAGGAAGTGTAAGGAGGATTAAGTATTCAATCTTGCCCATTGTTTCAATATTGAACATTCTCTGCTGCATTTTTAGGTTTCCAGCAGTGAGATGGATTTTGTGTTGAATGTATATTTCCAAACTATGATTGATGCTATTTATTCAGTAAATTTTATAGCTGTTTGATGAGTGTTTGAATGCTAATTTCTCATATTTTTCTAAAAACTCTGTTCTATCAACAATGAAATGATATTTCAGTAGCATTAGCTCTGAGGCAGTGGTTGATTTAAAATAAAACCATTTGATTGCTGTGCTCCTTTCTCTATTAAGAGCAGAAAATAACAAAGCAAATGTTTGGAGTGTCAACTTGAAACCTTGGTTACTTCAAAAGCAGAAAAAGAAAATCATTGTGCAGATCATGCAGTTCTTAGGAATCAGTCTTTGCTTTTGGAATCTTCCCAACTGAAAATCCCAGTTGTCAAGTGAATATTTTATTTACTTTATTAACAACCTTGATGAAAATATCTTACTTCAAGTTGAAAATAATTTAGCATGTAGTTCATTTTCCCAGATAATGACTATGCTCTAATAGATGTATATTCAGTTTAGAACAATCTAGTTATATATTTAAATAGAATCTTATATATTATAGGAAAGTATAAAAAGGCATAATTGCCTTTCTTTTTAAAATACCCAAATGTCCAAAATGGAGCAATGCTTTAATAGCAATATGCACATATAAATGCAATTTTAAAACTTTCTGATGTCATATTCCTTATTAAGTATATGAAATCAAATTATAAAAGGAGGAAAAACATAAGTATTGTTGAGTTATTATGAACCTTTAATGGTAGTCATTCCAGTGATTAAAAATGTCTGCCAATGGAGTGCAGAAGTGATTTTTAGTAATCATCTAATTCCTGCAGCACAGTGCATATTTGTGGAATTGATGTGGATATGTATAATGGATTGCAGGAAGAAAAGAATGGCCAAGAATATTCAACATCTTTGTCTAGTTGAGGGAATTTTCCAATATTTGAATAATTGTTATTGGATATAATTTACAGTCTACAGACAGATTTCCCAATGTGGTGGCTAAGAGTACCAATATATCTAGGGGACTTCCTTTGCCACTCATCAGGTTCCTTGTCTCATTGAATTCTGAATTTCTGCATTAAAAAAATGAGAAGTTAGAGAGGAAGCTTGAGCACAAATGAACATGTACACATAAGTGAGGAAGAAATTCTCAAAGTCAAGAAAAGTCACCTTATTAGAGTCCCAAAGTTCCCATCTTCAAAGCAGCGGGCAAAAGAATTGTCAGGGAAATCTGAGGGTCAAAGAGGCATAGAAGATTTGTCAGTCAGTCTGCAATTCAAAGTTAGAGTCATGGGATTCATAAGTTAAGATTCCAGGAACATGGAGTATGAATTAGTGAACAATTGTCCCTGGGTTTGCTACCTATCTACTGTAAGTAGACACAGTGTCATTGTTGCTCGTTATGGGAAGGTGTGGGTCCTCTCTTGCAAGGAGCCTTGCAGAGTCCCTTTGCTCCACTGTCTTCTCCATATGGTGAACCCTTTCACTGAGTGGAGGCAACAGCCAAGAGCCCTCATGTTCTGAAACCAATAGCAGGCAATCCTGTTGATTTCCAGCTAGCTAACCTCAACTTCCTGCAAGTCCTCAGATAGGAATTCATCTGGTAACTCCGAAGCAGGGTTAGGATATTTATTTAGAACTGGACAGATTCCACTCATCCATCAAACTGTAAAATTATTTTAGAATGTTTTAGCTTTGGCACTTGAAGAATTAAAGGTGTGAAGTTTTATTTATAATCTTTCCCACATTTATTACTTTTATAAATTACCCAAGGCAATGAACATATCTAATACCACCTCCTCCTCCTCTTCCTCTTACTCCTCCTCCCAACAGCAAGCCTATGAGGTGAGTTGGCCTGAGAGAGAATGGCTAGTCCAAGTCATCCAGTCAGCTTTCATGCCTCAAATGGGACTAGAACTCATAGTCTCCCGGTTTCTAGCCTAGTGCCTTAACCACTAGACCAGTGATGGTGAACCTTTTAAAGACCGAGTGCCCCAAAACCGCCCACCCACAGAGACATCCACGGCCCACCACAACAAATCGCCCAGGCGGCCCAGCAGTGCCATGGTGGCCACACCCTCCGCCCGCACCCCACAGCATCATCTGCACGTGATGGGGCACGAGGGCAGAGTTTTGTCCCTGCTGCCGGGCTACCATATCCTTGGCTGCACTGCTCTGCGCAGGCCATGCTCGGGGGTGATTTTCCTCCAGGGGGGCTGCTGGTGAGGGGGCCACAGGAGGTGGGGCTGGGGCGACGGCATGCATGCCCACAGAGAGGGCTCTGAGTACCGCCTCTGGCACATGTGCCATAGGTTCATCACTACTGCGCTAGACCAAAGTGACTCTCTAAAGTTCTAATCTAATCTTCAGATTAAGAACACCTGAAAGAAGATTGAATGTTTTTCTGAAATTTTTAAAACTTGGTCTTCAAAGTATGCTTGCTTATATATGGAGAGAGGGAAAGCACTTACATCTTTTAAGTTTTTTTCTGGTATACTTGTAATTTTCCAGACTCTTCAAATATGGTTACATTCACATGTTTTTACATGCAAATGTTCTCACAGTTGCAAACTATGTAATACTAACTTTTTAATTTTCTTTTTTAGCTGTTTAGGGAAGTAAGGATAATGAAGATTTTAAATCATCCCAATATAGGTAGAGTATGATTTAAATGTTCTTTTTTTGCATAGCTGTTTATCCATTCAAATATGTATTTTTAAAATATATGTACGTTTAATATCTTCATAATACATATGATTTTTAAAGCACATCAATCATTCTCCTATTGCATTCAATATCTTCCTATATTTCCACAGTTTCATTCAACTATACTCAAATTTAAAATTCTAAAGTCTCAGTATGCAGATTGATCTCATAGTTATCTCCTATATATGAAATCTTTCTACTGGGCATGCCACTCCCTTAATGATTTGCTGCAAGGCAGAATTAATGGATTTGTCATAATATCACGAAACATTCTATGGTATATTATGAGCAGGTATCACAAATAACATTGGCTCATCATAACTCAAGTAGTTGCCACATTCTGCAGCGGAAGGCAGTTTTCAAAGTCAGAAGCCTTCTGGATGTAAATGAATACTTTATCTTGCCTGCGGTTTGTTCCCTTTCAGAGGAAACAATTGTATATATATCCATTACAGCTGATAATCCAAATTTCTTCTGAAGCATATTAAAGAATATTAATTATTGAGATATGGGAATAAGTGGATTAGATAAAAATTGAAAAGTCTGCTTTCTGTGTTTCATTCTGCCCTGGCTTTGTCTTTTGTAAGGCTGTCTCATTATCTTGGGCACTGTTCTTTATAAGTGCTCAGACATGCTCTATTACATTAATTCTTTCTGGAAAGGCTTGAGCTGCTCTGAGCAAACACTCAGCTCAGCTTCTGTTTCCTCCACCTCCAATAAGCACTCATCCACCTGGGTAACATATGTTGAGGACCTTCAGGCTAACAGGAAAGGGAGAGCGCACAGAAAAAAAGGAGAGGGAACAATAGAGTATAAAGCAAGGAGGTGAAGAGAATAAGACACTGGGGAGAAAGAAAATAATTAGAAACATTGCTAGAGAAAAGGATGAGGGGAATTTGAAAGAAAATAGGCTTCCAAATCTGGATAGAAAAAAATTATGAAGATGACCACTGAATTACAGTAAAACATTTTTGCAGCTCAGATCTAATAGCCTTAATGAATGGAATGGTGTGCCTCAAAGAGTGCTTGCCTTTGATCTCTTCTTCTGCTGAAATACTGGAAATAGACGTGGTACTGCAGTGGCTAGAATGCAGTATTGCAGGCTAACTCTTCCCACTGCCAGGAGTTTGATCCTGACCGGCTCAAGTAGACTCAGCCTTCCATCCTTCCGAAGTCAGTAAAATGAGGCCGTAAATTGTTGGGGGCAATAACGCTGACTCTATAAATCACCTAGAGAGGGCTGTAAAGTACAATGGGATGGTACATAGGTCTAAGTGCTATTGCTAAGTACTATCCATAAAATAATTTGTTTCATTGTAAAATTTTCCCCAGCTTCAGGAGACTTTGTCCTTAAAATATTTGGATCTGCTGCAGCTCTGCAGCATTCAGCAGAGGGTCGCACATGCTGAATTTATAACCCAAGTACACATTTATTTTCAAATGAGATTGGGTTATATCAGCTTAATTGGCATTTAAAAGTAAATACCAGTATTGAAATTAGTTAGTTGTTACTGAAAGTAATTTTTGTGAAGTTAGCATTTTTGTAGTTTGGATATTGAAGAGAATATAGTTTGGATATTGAAGAGAATAAAGCAGTAACTAGTTTATAGCTGCTAAGAGACTATTACTTTTGGATTAAATTCTGAAGTTCAGTTAACACTGATTACTTATATCTCAGGGGATTTTGTTGTTATGAACCTATCAGAAGAAAAATGCTTTTCTCTTTTCCCCCCCTTTTAAATTAACATCTTTTTTCTTAAGATGTATAACTACAATACAGTATTTTTTGGCAGGGTAATGCTAAAGAACACCTAGTTAAAAACACACACATTAAGTAACAACTGTGTTCATGTGATTCTAATTTGAGAAAAGCTAATTTGAGAAAAACTAAGAATTAGATTATATATCTGAGATGTTATCTGAGTATATGATCCAGCTGTGAATATTGATTTGAATAATTATTTGAAAGGAATATTTTGAATCTTGTGTGTCTCTAATCAGTAT
The DNA here is from genome assembly GCA_032467975.1 of Trimeresurus albolabris. Taxonomy (NCBI): domain Eukaryota; kingdom Metazoa; phylum Chordata; class Lepidosauria; order Squamata; family Viperidae; genus Trimeresurus; species Trimeresurus albolabris. Next base: position 5,268 of record JANHFS010010840.1, on the reverse strand, counting down.
AATTTATTAGCAATGTTTAGTTCTCTATTAGTACTTTTATAATTATCAGATGTGTAGGAAGACTTGATCTTTGATAAGAGTTATAAGTTCACCAGAAATTGAATAAATATTGTATTCTTAGCTTGAGGCAAAAACCTTAATTAACCAAATGTAATATAGAGATTATAATTATGAAAAAATGATGTATTAATACTGAAGTCTGCCTTATTTCTATAAATTTCTTCCAGTAACCATATGCACATCTCTATTCAAATTAATCTGAAAATATCATTTCACTATCTAAACCACGGGTCTTCAGTATTGCCTTTTTATTTGGTTGCTTGGGTGATGGGATTATTTTATATAGAGATGGAGACAGAG
>JANHFS010010836.1:66338-78455 GCA_032467975.1 Trimeresurus albolabris | reverse complement strand
TATCTATCTATCTATCTATCTATCTATCTATCTATCTATCTATCTATCTATCTATCTATCTATCTATCTCTATCCATTCATTCATTCATTTATTTACTTACTAATCTTTAGATGATATCCCCATTCCCAGGGCAGAAATGTACTATTTAGATAGGTTCAGTATTAGTCATTAGAAATAGTACTGCAGGTTTTTGCTATGGGATATAGTAAGTGGATAGTAGTAATGATGGGAAAAAAGTATTAATGGAAGAGAAGAGATTATGACAAGAGATTGGCTATCTGTGATTTTGAATGGAGAGAAAAATAATGAAAAAGAATGAACATTGAGCTGGAAGAAAGAGGAAGGGGGAAGATACCACCAGTAGTGGGGTTCAGCCAATTCACACCACTTTGGCAGAACCGGTAGCTAATTTTTTGTTGCCCAGGTCCAGAATGAACTTCCAAAAGCAGCATCCACACAGAGAACCAGTTGTTCACATATTTGAATCCCACCACTGGATACCATTATTTAATCTTTTTGACCCCTTGGGAACTCCACAGTGAACAACCATAAGAATGACTTCTCCTTCCCATGACCACTGCTGGCTGGAATCACTCATCAAGGATGGAGTGGAATTGCTGCAAAGTCCCCATTCTGCAAACCCTGCAGGTAGTTCAGAAAGAGATAAGTGAGAACACAAAGTATCTTTTTCCTCCCTCTATGTCCCAATAAAGGTCATCCACTAGATCAACTAGTGCTATCCCAATATCATGTCCAGGTCTGAGATCTGATTGAAAAGAATGTAGATTATGGGTTTCATTTAGAGCAGTTAAGCTTCTGTCATAATCAGCATACATATAGCTGCTTAGAACTGATTAAAGTGAAAATTGGACTTCTGAAAAATATGTTATCATTTGTATTTTGTATTTTTGAAATACTGTCTTATTTGAAGGGAACATCAGAAAGGATTCAGTGGACATAGTCACCTCTCGGAAATAATAGTCTTTCATAGGATTCAACTAATTGCATTTAGTCAGCTGTATTGTAGGGCATGAAAAAATTATCCTGTATTGAATACCTAGTCTTCCAAGGAAGAGAATAGGAGAGAACAGAGGCTAAAATACTGCACTAAATATAATTGATTGGTTTTGCTTTTAGCATGTGGTATGAAGTCAGCCATTATGGTTTGTACATCACTATTTACTGTTTAGGATACTAAATGAATTCAGCCATCTGTTGTTTAGTTAAATAAACATTAGCTTCACGTGATATGTGAACCCCATCATTTATAATAAGGCAGATATCAGTTTTTCTTGCTAGAAGGGACCTGGATCTAAATCAGTATCAATTTATAATCAAATTGAATAATGTTTTTACATCTAATGTTCAATGGCCTATCCAGCACTGAAAAACATGATTTTTCAATTCCTCTAGTTTGGATTTCAGTAGCATTTTGATTGGTATGCCATAAGAGGTGCAGATATAGCTTGAATCTTTGGTGTATAACTATAGACCTCAAGACTCCATACAGCCCTTGAAAGCCTTGAGTGTGACTTTCATGGCAAATCCAAATGTTGACATCAAATTGTAATTTTTAATGTGATAAAAAATGAATTATGTAATAATTATTTTTCTTCCATTCAGTTGTGTTCAATTCTCAGTGACTGCCTTAACAAATCGCTGCAGTTTTCTTGGCAAGGTTTTTCAGAATTGGTTTGCCATTGCTTCCTTCCTATGGCTGAGAGAAAATAACTAGCCCAAAGTCCCCCAGCTGGCTTTGTACCTAAGGTGGGACAAGAACTTATACTGTCCCAGTTTCTTTCCTGATGCCTTAACCATAGCACCAAACTGACACTCAATACATAATTATATGTAATTAAATGGTAATGAAATAACACTCAGTTTCTATCTGACAATGTCCTCTGCATTATCCAGACCTTCACAATTTTTTATGCTACCACAACATCAAATATAACCCAAAAATGTTGCGTAGCTATTTCTTAATGATGTGTCTGTAAGTTATATTAACTCAAATGGGAGAATAGAGAATTCCCAATTTTTAATAAAATACCATCAAATAAAAAATAAAAGTGACAGATAAAACATTAAAATGATAAATATTAAGATTAAAATGATTTGAGCTAGGTGTCTAGGAAAGAGGGGATGCTATCACATGAGATGCTTCATATATTTTTTTAAAAGGTAGTGTAAAGGAGTAATATTGAGGGAAGGGTAATAATAAGCAAACAGCATCAAGACAACTTACAGTTAACTGATTAACAGTTAACTGATATCCCCATATATACAGTAGAAGCATATTGACCATTTGTAGAAATTCTGCCAACAGAAGCTGCTTGGTCATTTTAGGTTTCCTGTTCTCTGATAATTGAAATACAATCCAGGGCTGCTAGGGGTACTGGTTGTGATAAGTTTGAATTAATCTTTCAAATAGAAAAAAAATAATCCATTGTATTTGATCTTGTTCAACAAAGAAGCAACTTTGTGACTCAGGGGTTGTGTATTTGATCTATTTATTGGCTTAACAAAAAGAAAACATTTGAGTCAAATTATCTGTTTGTAGACATTAAAATATAAAACATCCACCCTAAATGAAGGTATGGGGACACAAATAATTAAATCCTTTCAATTGATTCCTTTTGATCAATTTTAGTCTGACCTTAAATGTTGTTGGTCAGCCCTTTTCTTAAAACTACTGATTATTTGGAGAGATTAACTGAGCAATTACTCGTTGATATCTTTAATGGTCTATTTATATGTTGTCCCTTTCTGCTTTGTTGTTTTTACTGCTTTATTTGGAAAAAGAAGTGCTCAGTACTGTATGACATACTCCCATTATTAACAAGACAAGACACCACAGTGATTTCTTTACCAGATTTGTTAAGATCTTCCAAATAATACAGTCCTATAGAAAAAAGTTGCTAAACAAAATAACTGAGAATGAACTTTGAACTTTTGAAGAAAACTACTTGTTAAAGCTAGACATTCTCTCATTTCATATTTCTGAAACTGAATAAAAGTATTTTCTTTTTGCATCTCTCTGTTCCCAAAAGTGATACCTCAAAGTACTTATTAAATAACCCTATAAGGGAATTAATTATATTGTAATCAACCACTTAATGCCGGCACGGTGATGTTTTTCCTTCAGAGTTATTTCACTGAGACTATTAAATTCTATATTTTCCATGTGTGCTTTATTTATTGAACCATGTTTGAACAAGATCATATGCTGCTTTTCATTGATGGGAATTTCAGGCTAGCAGCATTTTAAATAAGTGGAAAATGCTCAGTTATCACCCAATGTGAACAGGATCAATAATGGGTTAGTAGTGGCTGATAATTGCAGTCCTTCTTATGTACAAGCGCTTGCATGTTCTTGAGTGACTCTTATCAATCCATTGTCCACCATCATCTGATAATTAGACCAAAAATAGTGGAAAATTATCCCTTTTTGAATCAAGATTGTAAAAAAACATTTGAAATAATAATTTTAAAAATTCTATTGTTCCACTTGTGCAAAAAAAAGCTTTGGTAGCTGAGTAATAGTATAGGGTCAATCTGTGTATATGAGAGGGAGAGAGAGAGTGGGAAGTAGAAAGTGAAAGATTTGAAAATGCTTCAGAAGTTTACAAATAAATGAAAAATAACAGGGGTAGCTATTTCTTTATGACTAGAAAAACAGTCTGTGTTTGGCTGTACTTAACATCTGTGTCAGGATAAGAATGTGTCAGGATAAGAATGAATCTCACATAAATTGGTCCTTCAGCTTTATCATTAAGTTATACATTTATCTTGGCTCTCCTTGAACCATACTTTCCTCAGATATGGCCAAGCAAAGGTTTGACAGCTATTTGTTTTCAGTGTTTCAATTTAGATTCCTAATGTGGTACAGGGGGATTGGACCCAAAATGATCCCTTCCAGCCCACTGATTCTGTGATTTATACTGCAGTATGACATTATTTTAGCTTGAATTAAAGACCATTAAAGTCAATGAAACTGATGTCTGAATAATATCATACTATTCACTTTCCATATGCCATAAAAAGTCTCTTTTTTTGTTTATGTGAGATTTGAAAAATCTGAATAAAATGAAAGCTTAGTTCAAAAGAAAATTGATACTCTTGGGTTATTTTTTAAAATTAAATTTATTTTAAATATTTTAACCTACTTTTTCAGGATCATAGCTTTCCATAGGAAGAAATGAAGTTAGTTTTACAAATAATTTTACTACTTCCACACTATAAAATATTATCATGCAGGAATGTGGCTGGAATTAATGGAATTCTGGGGGATACTGTTCCAAAGGACAATCACTAGTTATATTCCAACACTTGGCAAGAAATCCTTGATTGCTCAATTGTTCAGGAAATTTGACCATTAGATCTGCCATGCAGATCTAATGAAGGCAGTGATGGGATTCAAATATGTGAATAACTGGTTCTCGGTGTGGATGCCGTTTCTGGAAGTCCATTCTGGGCCTGGGCAACAAAAAATTTGCTACCGGTTCTGCTGAAGTGGTGCAAACTGGCTGAATCCCACCACTGAATGAAGGTATGTAAATAATACCTTCAATCAGGGTTTTTTTCCCTCATAGAATGCCCAGAACGGAGTTCCGGCACCTTTTTTGGATGGAACCTTGTAGGGTAGGCAAGGTGGGTTGTATGACGTGTGAGAGTTCCGGCACTTTTTTTTTTTTTTAGAAAAAAAGCATTGTAAAATACTATGAAGATTCATGTCAACATTATTCTTTCATACTCTGATATTTCGCATAGTCTTTCTAACAGAATACCAACCAAACTTGCAAATTCATTACCTGAATATTGAAAGATGTATAGACAGGGAGAGTTAAACTTGTACTAAACTCAGATTTAAAACATTAAGTAGTTGATGTTATTGATTTGCCCTTCGAAAATGAAGTAGTAAGATAATACCATTATACAAGCTAATTACATGCTTACTGATGGTGAATTATTCACTACTTTACTCCTCTATTCCTGTGTCCCGGTATTCCCACTATCTAAACTGAAGACAGAGGCAAGAAGTCATCTGGAATTTTTTGTTGCATTGCTGAATGGTTCCTTAGCACCCAACTCTACAAAAGCCATTAGAAGCCTTGAGCATCCATTAAGTAAGGAGACGATTAAAAAAGGAGAAAAAAAATCAAGTTAAAACCTAGGTAAAAATATGAAGATCCCGCTTGTTTTGACTAAGTCTACTTTTCTCTTAAAGGATTAAGTCTACACTTTAGAAGTACTCTTTGACCATAGGCTGTCACCAAGATGTCACATGTGGCAGTTGTGGAAATGTTTTACAACCATGCTTGATGTCTCAACTGAGTTGGTCATATTAATAGTGGCTGACCAAGTTGTTTTGGCTATTGCCACAATCCCTATATATTGAAGTATTCTGAAATGTCAAGTGGTGCAGCATCTAGGTTGCCAGCTAGCACAAGGAACAGATATCAAATGATGACTACCAAAATATTGGCACTGCTTGCCAATTGCTTACAGAACACAATGTAAGAGGGTAGAGTTGACTTTTTAAAGCCGTATTACTTTTAAGGCCTAACCATCCAAATGCATGTTTTTCCTCATTAAAATAACTGTTCCAGTGTTAAGGTCTGCAGGAGAAACTTATTGAAGATGGCCCTGGCTATCAGAGATCTGTGGTTCTAAAAGGAGGAGAGAACCTTACCCGGCATTCCTTCCGGATTATGGAACACATTCCTTCAAGTGTGGCATCTGGCTCTAGTCTCTCAGTTTTCAGAAAATATATAAAAACATGGCTTTTACCATGGTTTTAATAGCTATTTATTGATCTCAAAATCTGTATGTCATTTTAAAGACCCTGAAGCTAAACTATTAATGTTAGCATAGAAGTGTTTCTAACGTTCCTTTCAGTTTTAGCAATTGTGACTAGAAGTTTTCTTATGTCTTGCCACTGGGGTAAAATTATTTGAATTCTCCTATCTGGACTATTACATCATATTCCTCCTGCTAATAGTTTATTTCTATCCACTACCTACTGAATTTATTCTGCTCTTCCTTGTGCAGCATTTTTTGCTATTGTTGTCTTCTTTTTTTTGTAAGATATTTTATTAATTTTTTTATAGTTACAAATCTTTCGTGTTTAGTAAACAACGTGTTGTCTGGGTCCACATATTTAACTTAATAATAATACATCTTCTGAATAGAAGGCATTTATCTGTATCAAAAGCAATTCCTTCCTTCTACTTCTCAGAGCAAGTCATGTCCCCTCCCAGGCTTCATTAAATCCAATTTACCATTTAATAAATGTTTAAAGGAAATAAAAAATATTTTCAGAAATAAATTTCATAATACCCATGATAGCAATCATGAAGAGACAGACTGGTATGGTTACTTATTTATCATTGAGCTCTACTTAATTGCAAAGCTAATCCAAACTACGTACACAAAATAGAGGAAGCCTAATTTTCCTCCATTCTTCTGTTTGTAAAAAATATAACCACACCTTCAAAGAATTATTGGCAGAGACTCACAAATATCATAAGGTGACAAAGACTAATAACATCAAAGCCATAATTAAAGACCACTCCTTTCAGAAAATCAGAGATGTGCCAAAGAGGGAAATTTCCAGCTTGTTTTCTTCCTTTGAGGCGATTTGTTTTCCTCCTTCTATATTTTTATTTGTTTCATAAAGCAGTAAAATTGATCTTACTCTGCAGAACAAATGAAGCTATACTTTCTATTCACAACATACTTCTAGTAGATGCTTCACAAAACTCAATTTCTATTGTGTGTGCAGTTCATATTGAAAGAAACAATAATTAGGTTTATAGGTGATATTTGTGGTAATTAAGTATGACATTTGTTCAATTCCTGTTGCACTGAATTTTCTACACTAAGTACTAATATTAATGACCTGTTACAGCTCTTGTCAAATTCTGTTTCTAGCACATTGTGCAATAGCACGCAAGATTATATGTGGTGCACTAGAAGATTCAAAATGCACCATTGGCTGCCACCCGCCCATTACTTGGGCATCTGATCTGAAAATTGTACCTTAATAATTTGTGAAATGTAACTCTAAGAATTAACAAGGAAAAATTAGGATTACTGATGAAGTAAAAAGCATCCATCCAAAAGTATAAATGCATATATGATACAAAGGTTTATACTTGTTTTATTAATATGTCTTAATAGTATAATGATAATATAATTATCTTCAAATACCTTTTGCAAAACCTCCATAAAACCAATATAAATATTGGTTAGTGTTTTTAAGGATTTATTAAATAAATATTCATGGTATCTTACCTGAAATCTTTATGCACAGAAGACTGAGTATGAATAGAAAAAATAAATGTGACTTCCTTTTCCATTGACAGCAGCACATCTGAATCTCATATGACATCCTATGGAACAAGGAATGAGAAAAATATAGATACCTCTTTAACATTCCTGGTATTACAAATCTACTTTTTCTTCAAAGAGTTGCTTTCTTCAATCTATTTCTTCTTACATAGTATATTAAATACTTGAGGTATATATATATATATACACACACTACTTTGGGAGTGCATTTCATGAATAGCAGCTTTATTTTAAAACATTTGGAGATCAGTAGATAACTTTCTCTGTTTTAGATAAGAAATAAGTAATAGTATATACATATAAAATTGATTTTATTTCCACAGGCAACTTTGGGCAGCTTAAAACATTTTAGTTGTATAATAGATAGCTACTATTACTTATTTCTTATCTAAAACAGAGAAAGTTATTTGCTGATCTCCAAATGTTTTAGAATAAAGCTGCTATTCATGAAATGACTCCCAAAGTAGTGTCATCTGAATGGTACTGAAAACAAATAAATAAGTTACACTTAAATTTACCAAATCTAAGATCTTTTTCTACTGATTTAAAGAGGTAACAACAAAATTGGATATAAGACTGGAATAACAATATAAGGCTGCAGTCCAAGTGTAAAATTGTACTTGTGTTTCATCAGCCAGTGGATTAGTGGAAGCTTTGCTAGGTCACCGAGTTTACTGTAATGTACAGGGGAAAAACAAATAGTTATTCTGATATTAAAAACATTGACTTAATTCTAGCTACAACATTAAAAGTCACATAGGGATGATAGGCTATTCTCCCTGTTTCTCTTCTGTGCATCCAGTGAAGATTTGGGATCAATCCTTCTGTCATTAGAGCACTTTTGTACATCACTGACTCTTTTCTTTTACCTTTACCACAACTAAGAATTCTAGGACACAACACCTTTCACAAAAAAGGACACGAAAATGAAAATATCTATATTATTACAAATGGGATCATAGGTGTCGCCATTCTGTCTCACATCATAGACAGTCTTTGAGTATGGTAAATGCAACATTTGCTTAAGGCTAAACATATCATGCAAACTGGATTACATTTACAAGAATCAGAATCTGGAACCAAAGGTAGTCCTCATTACTCATTAATTGGTATCTCCACAAAATAGGCATGATCATCATTACCAATAGGGAAGAAGAAGCTGAGATGAATGTACTAGTCCCTTTCTTAACTTCCTTTTGTACATCTAGATTCAGAGACAGTGTGATCTAATTGGTGAGTATTGCATGATCACTAGTATAGGAATTACCCCACTGCAGGCAGGCCAGGAAAGAATCGCACTATGACTAATTAGAGAGGACAGCCAACTGTTTGGTTTACTCCATTGGGGTATCAGACCAACTGCTCTAGGCTGACCTTTGCATCACTGCATCTATTAAGGAAAAAGCTATATAACAATGACTATGTTACTAATTTAGGTAGAGCCAAGGAATATTTACCTTTTGCAGTTTACTCCAACCTGGGTACTATGCAGTTTCTTCATTATTAATGGTACTTTACTTGTTTAAAATTATATGCTGCCCATTTCTAGACTGTGTTTTCAGATAGTCTTAAAGATCACACAGCATGGCATAACTTGGGTATCAGCTGATATGGGGAGGGGGACTTTGGAGCTAGAATGGCAAGGAAAGTTGACTGGTTCAGGGAAAGCAGCATGGGTGTCCCTGGGGATACAGGTAGATTGTATACTGCTACCACAATGTAAGAAAATCTACATTGTGCTCCTTTTTAGATTCTGTACCCACAAGTCCACTTAACAAAGGGCATTCTGACTAGATTATAAAAAGCATAGTTCAGCAACATCTAAAGACCTCTACTTCTCTGCTTCTGCTATATGTGATCAAAAGAGGAAATGAATGGACAGGCATTGATGACATAAACTGCAGAGATGGAGAAAGAAAAAAGTTTTTTTCTGGTCGACACAGTTGTATCTTGGACAGCCCTCCTTTGTCAAAATAGAGTTGTACTCTGAATCTGAGTTTTAATATTTCTTCCCAACATGTAACAACAGGGTTTTAAAGTTGATTTCACCGATTTTAGTGGAAAGCTGTTTTAAAGCCTTATTGTCACGTAGGAGCTATATGTCTGTGGCCAACACTCATTAACTGCCTTTTGTAATATATAAAATGAGATTGCTAATTTATTAAATACCATCAGCCTATGTTAATATTAACCCCATATTTGTAACCATTATTAAAGTACTTATTTTCATCAGATTCATGAGAATTGTGCCTACGTGAGAAAGGGAATATGAAGCAAATCAAAGGCAGTACTTAAGTCTTCTGAGAACATCTGAGTTTCCTCACAGGCGGCCTAATGTCGTCCAGATGCCTTACCTCCAGTTCCATATGTCCTTCCAGAATTATGAAAGATCTAATCTAAAACATCAGTAAAACAAGAAGTCATTTTTGAGATTACTCTCTGTGTATGGAAAGTATCTCCTTTTGGTTTTTCTTTTCAGACAAAAGCAGCCATTTTATAGGGAACTTATATTTGTAATCCAACTTGCTCTTCCCTAGATAATGGCACAGAGATTTTCTTACATAGATCAATTCCTTAGAAAGGACAGAAAAATGTCTATGTCTTTTAAAGGTAAATGTACAAACGGTTTCATTCTAGTTAGAAATTAAATTACATGATATTATTGATTTTTCATAAATAAGTAGCTGATTAATCAAACACATTTTTCTTTACTGAAAAGCATCTTAAATTATCAAGTCCGAAAGTGACTCAGCTTTCTGATGAGCAGTAACATTAAACTTAATGGTGATCCTACACTACTTCTTGCTCTCTGAAATATAAAAAGCTCTTTGATGAAGCCAGACACTCTAAAATAACCGGATTAGCACACAACAAAATGATTGTCTTGCACATCAATGCAATTGCAAATAAATCCTTGCTAAAATTTCTGAAAATGAGATACCAGAGATCCATAATGAATGGTTAATAAATGGATACACATATTCTGAATTCTTTACTAGATGAAGACGTTTGTCTTTATGTTTCTTAGCCTCATTTTTTCCTATATGTGTATAATACTGAAATAGCCTACAGAGAGTCTAAGAACATTAATTAAGAAAATATGGCTGAGGAAATCTTTACATTTTAAGGATGGCCTGCACTATGACCCTAATTCTGTAAATAAAAGTATCTTATCTATCCATTAAAAAAAAACAAGCGGTCAATATACTATTATTCCACAGCTATAATTCTCAGTGAAGCTAAATAGTGCAAATACAGACTGCATTTTGAATATCAGAGGATCATTATTTTCAATCAATCCTATTAAAGAGATCTTTTCTCACTCTGAAAGAGAAATTATGCCTATTAAAATTCCTGGAAATCTTATATATATGTAGGGTAGCCTTTAACAAATATGTTATAGCAGATTTACTATTAAAATAAAAAATCACACACACACAAACACACAGATTAAAACCTAGGTATAAAGTCAATTAAAATTACCAAGAAATATTTTAAGGCTACTGAAAATAAGAGAGTCAATCAATCCTCTAATTTTACTCAGTGCTTAACTCAAATTATACTGGATTTACAAATATAAATGTTTGGAACTCAATATATCCCTGGACCTAATCCCAATTCAAAAAGAAATATTGTAAGTACATTTCTCCAATTAATGTTCCTTCTCCCCGATCCATTCTACTCCCCTCCAAACATCATTTGGTTTCTCTTAGATGGAAACATTTTTATTTTTGATCTCTACAGAAATCTTTTTATATCAGTTTAAATACGATGTGATCAGACTGTATAGTCTATCCAGAAATCCATACTGAAATCTCTTAAAGAAAATTTGTTCTGTAAAAATGGATTGAAAAATCCTCACAGTTTGAGCAGATTGAGTTCTGGAAACCAGATATATTACATTGCTCAAACAAGCCAATTAAACTCTATTTTCTGGATTGGAACCTTTTTAACATCAAGTCCACCATAGGCTGCAACTTACAACTTTTCATTATACAATAATTTTAAATACGGCACTCCCATTTTGTCTTTTTTCCTCATTCCTCTCCAAAATCCCTTCTCTTCCAATCTGCTGCAATATCTCTTGGGGTTTGTACTGTAATATCCATACACTGATCAGTCTATCAGCTATTAGTATTGTCACAAGTATCTGTCAGAGGTGTTTTTCTTCTCTCAATTGCTACCATTGCAGCCACCAGTGACCAACTGTGGTTCTTAGACTGCAAAACGGTGTAAGACAGGGGTGTCAAACTGCCAGCCCACGGGCTGGTTGCATTATGCAGAGACCGCGCCCACCCCAGCTCTGGCAATGCAAAAACAGTCATGATACGTCACAACACGTCGTGGTGTAAGATGTATAAGCCATAACAAAGTTCAGCAATCAGATAAAACAGGGGTTCCCAACCCCCAGTTTATGAACCAGCACCGGTCCGTGGCATGCCAGCAATTGGGCCGTGCAAACAAGCAAAGCCCCATCTGTGGGATGCAGGCAGCATGCAAAACCACCCCTCCTCAGTCTGTGGAAAAACCTTTTTCCATGGAATCAGTTATTGATGCCCAAAAGGTTGGCTGCTGAGATAGAACACAGTTCACATTATTCTCAGCAAAACATGAGATTCACTTAGATGCTGTTGTTAAGGCAGGATGTATTTGGCTTAGTAATAAGAAGTTTGGAAGGAAGGAAGGAAGGAAGGAAGGAAGGAAGGAAGGAAGGAAGGAAGGAAGGGCAAGGGGGATTAGATGACAAAGACATCCAAATAATA
>JANHFS010010836.1:43226-54998 GCA_032467975.1 Trimeresurus albolabris | reverse complement strand
CGACTTACGACCGGTTTAGTCCTCGACTTACGACCGGTTGGGGGTCGCGGCATTAAAAAGGTTGAGAACCACTGATCCAGAAGATGATAATAAGCCAAACTGATCCCAAAGGTGCTGTTTCGTGAGGTAACTGGACTTCCTTTTTTCCTCTTTGAAGATGTTTCGCTTCTCATCCAAGAAACGAAACGTCTTCAAAGAGAAAAAAATAAGTCCAGCTGCCTCATGAAAAAGCACCTTTTTAGACAACCATGACCCAGATGACTGAGAATCTCCATAAACGAGCCAAACTGATGTTATCGCCAAGGAAACTGCACAGATGTATTCATCAAGTCATGAAGAATTTGATTTTGTCTCAAGGGAGACTTTGCCTGTACTTTGCCCAATGCTCTTCTCTTCAAACATAATCCCACCAAAATATCAATTTACAACCTGGACACATTTCATTCTACTGCAAAATGTAAATTAAATGTGCACTAAATCTTGGTCATCATTGGTTTTTTTTCTTTCAATTATATTCTTTTATTTAAATATTTTTTTCCTAACAAATTTTATAAACAGATTTTTTAAAAAAAATACAAAATACATAAGAAGAAGCATAAGAGAAGGATATTTGAAAAACATCCAACACTAAACACACAGAGAAAGAGATAACAAGAGGTAAACTATATAGATTTCACATTAATTCCTGCTGTCTTTTGTTCACAAACTCTTCATTGACCAATAGTGATGAATAACTGATATTGAATTCATTGTTAAAAACAAACTTTTCTTTTATTCCCATTATTGTTGAACTTTATTAAATGTCATGTACAATGAGGATAGTACATAAAATAACAGCACATGGTGCTGTTATAGTTTTGATGATTCTGTTGGACTATTCACTAGTGCAATTCCCTCAGTTATTGTTTCCTGGGGTAAATAATTGCAGTTGTGATTGTTTTGTTATAAAGAAGTAAACATACATCTGAGAAAAGCACACAGAGTTAGGATTTAGGAAAGTCTTTAAATGAATATTGCAACAAAACACAACTCATCCCTTTTAGAGTAAATCCAACTGAAAATAATGGGATCGTCTCTAAGTATATAGAGAGGATATGGCTGGAAAATAAATATATATATTTTCCCTTCTACGAACACTTGGGAACTTCTATAAATACAAAACATAGTTATGAAGTAAACAATAGATGATCCTGAACAAAATTTGTGTCAATGCTTTCATTGTTTTCCTCAAGTACCATACCTTTAGTTGTATATATAAAGTCAGACCTAAGGACTAGATACTGAAAATATAAAAACTGCAGGCAGACACATGGACATAATAAAAATGTAGCTGAAGTATGAATAGATACCATAAGCATACTGAGAGTATAAAGAAAGGAAGCCAAGCAGGGTGTCAATTCTACAATGAGCATGGCTGCAGCCATTTTTCTTCCCATTCTAGGTTGCCACATAGAACGGAGGGGGATTGCCCAGGTGCTTCATTAATCAAAATACTCTTCTGTCCTGTGGGAACCAAGGTCATCTACTACTCTCGTGACCAGGGAGTGGGTGTTGTATAAAAAAGCCCGCCTTTTAAATGATTGGGGAATGTAGTTGCTTGCATCTTCTTCAGAGTCCTTCAGATATTATTGTTGTTGTCATTTTATTAAACCAAGGAGGGGGGGAAGGATAGTAGTGCTGCTTAAGATATGCTTTGCCACTTATGGGGTAACAACTGAAGGGCCATGTTGTACATAGGTTACTCTTTAGATTACATTAATGATGAACCTCTATCTGAAATTAGCTACTCTGCATGAATCATTTTTCTTCTTTTCTTCTTCTTTTCTGATCCTAACCCTATGTCAAGGTTCTGACAGACAGAGACAAATAAAGCAGAAGCCTGAGGCTTGAATATCCCCCAAAGAACATGTTCATTAGTTACAAAATATCGGCATGGTCAAAAGTGAAACCAAGTCTGAATGCACAAGTAACAATTACCCAATTGCAAAGTATAATTTTCCCCCTCTTTAGTTTAACAAAATGACAACAACAATAATATCTGAAGGACTCTGAAGAAGATGCACTGAAGTTAGTATACCATGAATAGTGAATAGTGAATATTGGAAAGACTAAACTGCCCTACAAGAAAAGTGCAATGAAGAATAGAAAAGAGATGCAGCAAAGCAAACTATTACAGGGGGAAGGATGAGGAGGAGGCGGAGGAGGAGGCGGAGGAGGAGGAGGAGGAGGAGGAGGAGGAGGAGGAGATAACAAGATGTGGCAATGGCCAAGAGAAGGAAAATTGACAGAGAAGTTAATTCTAGCTACATAAGGCAAAGTCTTAAGAACAAATTCATAGACAGAATTGAGAAGACAGCAATACACAGCAAATGCAACCACTGCAAAGAAGCTGAACAAACAATACACTATTTAGCTGCTGTGAGAGTGCATAGAATTACAAACAGCGACACAACGAAGTAGCAACCATAGTGCATTGAAGCATCTGCAAGAAATATGGTTTGCCTGCAAGCAAAAACTGCTGGGACCACAAAATAGGCAAACTAATAGAAAACGAAGAACCTAAAGTGCTCTGGGAATTTAGAATTCAAACAGAGAAGCATCTGACATAAAAAAAACCCAGTTTAGCAATTATTGATAAAAACAAAGACAAAGAAGTTTGGATAGTGGATGTGGCAGAACCTAGAGACAGAAGAATAGAAGAGGAAGAACTGGAGAAAATAACAAAATACAAAGATCTGCAAACAGAAGTAGAATTGTGGCAAAAGAAAGCAAAGATAGTATCTCATCCAGTGGTGGGATTCAGCCGGTTCGCATCACTTCGGCAGAACCAGTAGCTAATTGTTTGTTGCCCAGGCCCAGAATGGACTTCCAGAAGCAGCATCCACACAGAGAACCGGTTGTTCACATATTTGAATCCCACAACTGCCTATCATGATACAAAATGTACAAGGAGTTAAAATCTATTCTGTATACTCTTTCAAATCTCTAAGAATTTATATTGTTAACAGTTTGCATACTTTTTTTTGAATTCCAAACTCTGAACAAATGGCAGATTATATTAGTAAATGTATGCTTAGTACCAAAATGCAGGAATAAACAATGATCTATACAAGCATACATGAAAGAGACATTGATATTCCATAATTAAACCTTGTTATAATACTAACCAATCAACAGCATTTTGGCTTGATAAGTCAGAAGAATTTATACTTTGGTTAAAGAAGAATAAGAGTAAATATGCCACTAGCAAAAAAATAGAGCATTTTTTTGGTCCAAAACATTAATAAAGAATGGGAACTTATTCAAAATTGATTTTTTTTCTGAACATGTTCAGGGGAAGAGTTGCCCCCATACTTAACTTCACAGTCATACCCTCTTCAGCCTTTTGTATTTTGTTTTTACTTTTATGATGGAGATAAAATTGAACAATGTCAGAGCTGAATAATGAAAGGACTTTATTACTAAAACATCTGTATACTGGGGGCATTCCTAAAATGAGAGAAAAATTACAAATAATTTTAAGAAATGTGGATCATTCATGATTTCAAATACATAAAATTCTGCATTTCATGGTACTTTTGGCAGTTAAAACACAAGCAACTGGAACCATAATTAAATTTGAAATTACGGTAAGCTAAATCAGCTCCTAATAGGAAGACAAGGAGAGTTTAAAAAATGTACCAGTTTAGGCAATGCATGGGTTTGCATGTCATTTCCTAACAGGAAGGTCTGTGGCTCTTTCTATGAATGAGGCTGTGCCCAGTTGAAGATGCATTTAGTAATGCAAGATTTTCCATAAAATACTCACCATATCAATGCCAAACAGAAAAGATTAGTAACATTCCTTTCATACTTTCCCTTCTGT
Organism: Trimeresurus albolabris; assembly: GCA_032467975.1. Lineage (NCBI taxonomy): Eukaryota > Metazoa > Chordata > Lepidosauria > Squamata > Viperidae > Trimeresurus > Trimeresurus albolabris. The sequence continues at coordinate 51,133 of JANHFS010010836.1, read as the reverse complement.
GCATGATATACAAATCTGATCAAGGGTAAAAGAGGAAGATGTTTGTGTAGTGTAATGCTCATTGCTTCCTTAAAAGTCCCTAAGAACATTTACTTACATTGTTTCTTGTAATTGTTTTGTCTTGTTTCTATATGCCTTTGAGTCAGTATTTCACTCCTGGCAACTGTGTGGTGAGGTTTTTCAGAAGTCATTTTCCATGGCCTTCTTCCTAGGAGTGAGAGTGACTGGTCCAAAGTCACCCAGATGGTTTTATGCCTAAAATGGGACTAGAACTCATAGTCTCCCCGTTCGTTGCCTGGTGGCTTTAACTTTTACACCAAACTGGCTTTCTCCTTGTATCTTACTTGTCCATAATACTTTTCTCAAGTAGCACTGCTATTATGACCAAGTAATTTGCCTAAAAGATGGGCTCCTGGCACTAACTGCTAAATCTTCCATGCAACTAGTTGAGCTCTGTGGAATGTGCCAGGACCAACGAATTGACAATCATGTTGCTTTTCTACATAGATAAATGCAACTCGCTGATCCTATACTCTCACTATGTTCAAGGCAAGACACCAGAGAAACAGACTACTTTGGAATCGAGGAGGTTAAAATAGCTAAGCCACTATTCTACCCCAAATTATTTAGGTTGGTAGAAACAAGGTGTTTATTTTAGCTGCAAATAACAAATGTTAAATAATTGTGTAGAGTTAAAGGTCCCACAGGTGAGATGGGCTGTGTAAAAATTTGATTAATAAAAAAATAGGCTTCTCCTGTGGTGAAGTAAATAACTGTTAGGGACAATCTTCCTATGTCAAGACAGGAGTATTTGCAAGGAGTTGGGGGCAGGTTGTGAAACCAGTGTTACAACACCATGATAAACCTCTAGCCCTTTTTTTTTACATGTGTTGAGATATTACACACCCACATGAAAAGGATGAAAGCAGCAAGTTCCTACAAATGGTTGTATCAATAGACAAATCTTCAAGTGACACATAAATAAAGCATAAAAGAAAAAAAAATGTGACTACATGGCATTTGATTTATTTGTGCCTTTGCATCAGTCTTGACTCCTGGAAGATGCCTGGAAAATTCAATGCAGTTTTAAAAATATTTTCAGAAGTGGTTTGTGATTACTACTCCTGGGACTGAGACAGAATAAATAGTCCAAAATCACTCAGCTGGCTTCATGCCCAAGGTAAAACTAAAACTCAGTTCTTAGCCCAGTCCTTTAAACATTACACCAAACTGGTGCTAATTTTACATATATAACACCTAAACATTAACATATTTTATCAGCTTTCAATATTTTCTAAACAAAGTAATTAGAAAAAACAATAAAGTAATTAGAAATAGCTTATATAGGTAGCATATTTTTGTTCATATTTAATATCAGACATTAGTAGTTAAGGGATAATACAGTGAGCTCCATGGTAGGACTTCTAATGTTGAATACATACAGTAAAATAGGCACACTGTTCAGTATTCTATCCACTGAAAATTAGAGGAAGTGTTTAACATATTTAATAATCCATCAAATGTGGTGAAGTAAGTGTGACCTATGAGTCATTGCAGAGGAAACAATTATATTCTGGCTGTCAAATTTTGCTCCAAATGAAACTTTTAAATGTTTTTCAATGGGTAATCTCACAGAGAACCTACTACCTACTAGGCAAAGTTACAGACATGATCTATTTCGTTGTGCAAGGAGTATAGGAAATGAACAAGCATGGACTTGTCAAAACCCTGCTATTAACCATTTGTACATCCTGGAGCAAGGGTGGGATCACTATAGCTTCCAAATATCAGTTCTGATCTTTCCTTTCAAAGAAAAATCTCATTCGGAAACAGTTGTATCTCCACTGAACTGAATTCCATTCTTCCACTGAACAGTAGTGCTACTGTATTTTTATTCATACCTCAGTTTATTAATCCATGCCTAGTTTTTCATTGAACTCAGAGACTAATTTGAAGTCTGCACAACTTTCTTGGCCATCAGATGAAAGATGGAAGGAGAATTGGGTACCATCGATAAACTAAACACTTTCTGGGTTCTTATCTCTCCCAGTAATTCAGATACATGTTAAGTTACATGAGCACAGAACTGAATTCTTAGGAACTCTAAGTAGTCAAATAATATTGTTTTCTCAGTGTGAGAAAACATAAGAAAAATACCACCGCAACAAATAATATTGGAAAAGTCAAGCATGGCAATACAGGCAATAAGCTCTTCAAGTTTATTTAGGACTATAACTAGATAGATATATCATATTAATTTAATCCTGAAATCATTGGGGACTGATCTCTGCCTTGAACAAAAAAACCTGAAATACAGTATAAAATAGGATAGAGGGGAAAAAAGCTTGTATTATTTTACAGGTTACATTTATTTGATAATTAGGATTTGGTCATGATTCCAAGAATATAAGAGACCATCAAAAGTTACAGCTCTGTAAATATTATCTGAATTCAAGTGCAAGATAATAGTAGCCCAGGAGCAGAGGTTGCTGTCTTATCGGGATTGCCTTAAAGTGTGTGTGTTTGTGTGTGTGAGAGTGTGTGTGTGTATACCCTCTTTGGTGAGTATGGAGAAATCTATATTCAAAATGGTTACAGTCGCAATAAGGCTTTCATTCACTGGGATTCTGAGTACATTTAAGAAATTTAAATCAAGTCCTTTCTTCCATCTTAGGCTATGCTAAAAAGAAAAAATAAACATTTGGTTCAGTAGTGTTATTGAACAATATTATACCAGTTGAATTTTAAAATGCTTCTTATAAGGCTGGTCATCTGCACTAAAGGTTTATGGGGCAGCTCCAGAGAGTTATGTGATCCCCAGGAATGTGAGACAAAAATTCATTAACTTCAGAAACACTGAGTGCTTAGTATCATTTACTTCTCTTCCATTTCATCTGGAAATGGAACATTAAACCAACATCTAGAGGTCTATTATAAAAATAGAGAAGTAAAATGTACCGCATCTTTTAACTGAATTGTAAATGCAGCCAGTTTTAAACAAATCAGATGTTAAATAGAAATTTCTGATGGAATAATTTGGGCCTCTCCTAAAAGAGGATTTGACAGTTTACTCTCCTGAACAAGCCAAGAACAATATTTGCCATTTTTTACAGGGGTGTAAAATACATCTCTTGGTGATGGAAGTTAGCACAGTAACCATTAAAGTCTTGTGTCAGATCTTGAAGTTCAAAAGAGGTGGTGAAAACATCACATTTTCTGCTTCTGTGGATGCCTGGTTTTAATTCTCTTCCTCTCCCTACCCTTCTTCCTAAGATAGGACTGGTTTTGTCAACACAGAGAAAACTCACATAGCTTTTCTATTTGTTGTGCAGAAGGAAGAAAGTACAGAGAAGGTTGGTCAGCTCAAAAGGTCCCTCTCCGTGGAAACATCAACTAATGGGAAGCATCCTTGTAAAAAAATGTCACCATCCACATCACAAGATCTTGAGAAACCTCTAACTCTCAACTTTCCATCAGGGCTGGAACGCTGAAAGATTTGAAAATGTTCACAGAGATATAGCACTGCAGGGCTGGAAATGAAATAGGTTATCATTGCTGCTGAAATATAAAACTGTGTTTATTTCATTTTTAAAAAAAAAATCATTGGGGAATGAATGTATATAATTTATGTGAATAAAAATGTGTTCATATATTTTGACCACAGAGTTTGTGGTATATATAAGGGAGAAAAGGGCACTGAGTCTAGGAAATTTTGAGTGCAAATTATCTGGTGTTTTAGAAGATCCAGGTTGAAAGTTGATGCTGGATATACAATATCAATGAGGTTAATTAATTGCCTGCTTGTTATCTTTCACATCATGAAACTCTGTACAAGTAGTCCTCGACGTACAACCACAATTGAGCCCAAAATTTATGCTGCTAAGTGACACTTTTGTTAAGTGAGTTTTGCCCCATTTTACAACCTTTCTTGCCACAATTGTTAAGTGAACCATTGCAATTAAGTTAGTAACATGGTTGTTAAGTGAATCTGGCTTTCGCATTGACTTTGCTTGTCGGACAGTCGCAAAAAGTGATCACAGGCAGTGGCAGGATTCAAATATGTGAACAACTGGTTCTCTGTGTGGATGCCATTTCTGGAAGTCCATTCTAGGTCTGGGCAACAAAAATTAGCTACTGGTTCTGCTGAACTGGTGCAAACTGGCTGAATCCCACCACTGATCACATAACCTCAGGAAACTGCAACCGTCATAAATATGAACCAGTTGCCAAGCATCTGAAGATTGATCACATGACCATGGGGATGATGCAACATTTGTAAGTATGAAAAATGGTCATAAGTCCCTTTTTTCAGTGCCATTGTAACTTTGAACAGTCACTAAACAAACTGTTGTAAGTTGAGGACTAGCTGTATCAGGGTGGACAACAAGCAACCTGTATAAGTTAGAAGGAGTTGAAAATTGAAAGGAACTGATTTTTGGCTTTGTTTTTTAAAAACCAACCAACCAAAATACCAAGCCAGGTTTTTCTATTATGACCGTTTTCACACTTGCAACCGTTGCAGCATCCTCTGTGGCCGTGGGATCAAAATTTGGACACTTGACAATTGGCTCGTATTTATGACGGTTGCGGTGTCCCAGGGTCATAGGATCCCCTTTTGTGACCTGACAACAAAGTCAATGGGAATGTCAAATTCACTTAACAACTGGGTTACTAACTTAACAACTGCAGTGATTCACTGCAGTTAATTTATTTTATAATTTAATTTATAATAATATTTCTTCCAGACTCTTAATAAAGCACTCCTCAAGATATGAACTTTAAAATTTGTATCTACTTTTTTATCATAAATTAGATATGCCTGCCAGCCAAATAATAAATCCCATCCTTCCAGAGAAAGTATTTCCTTATTTGTTAAATTTAACCAATCAGAAATCCATGTTAGAACCACTGCATCATAATACAATTTTAAATTAGGAACTTTAAGTCCTCCTCGTTCCCTTGCATAATACAGGAAGTCCTTAACTTACCATCTTCGCAGCATCCACATGACCATGGGACCAAAATTCGGACACTTGGCAACTGGCATGTATTTATGTTGCTGCAATGTCTGGGGTCACAATTGGTGACCTTCCCAGCCGGCTTCCAACGAACGAACTCCATAGGGCAGTGTTTCTCAATCTTGGCAACTTTACGATGTGTGGACTTCAACTCCCAGAATTCTCCAGCTAATGTTGCTATCTGGAGAATTTTGGGAGTTGAAGTCCGCACATCGTAAAGTTGCCAAGGTTGAGAAACACTGTTATAGGGGAAGCCGACTTTGCTTAAGGGCCGCCTTATCCACTAACAAGCACAGGGATTCACCTACAAATCGTGGTTAAAAAAAAGGTCGTAAATTCGGTTTGCTTAGCAATGGAAATTCTAATCCCAACTGTGGTCTTCAGTTGACAACTACCTGTAACTGATTACTGTGTTTCCCCAAAAATAAGACTGGGTCTTATATCAATTTTTGCTCCAAAACATGCTTATATTCCAGTTAGGTCTTATTTTCAGGGAAATATGGTACTAAATGCATCTGTCTGGCTGACGATCTTAACAGGGGCTTATTTTTGGGGTGGGGCTTATATTATGAGCATCCTGAAAAATCATGCTAGGGCTTATTTTCCAGTTAGATCTTATTTTGGGGGGAAACACGGTAGAAGTCATTTATTCCACTCTTTCAGCAGCATAGGGACCCTGCTGGCTGGCTATGTTAGAAGAAAAACTCCCTCTTCCAGAACTGTTGAGTTCTTTTCTAGAAGTTTGCCAGAGCTTAAAACTCTGCTTTCAAAATCAAATAACGATGCAACGCTCCTTTATTTTATTATTCTGACAGCGTCATTTATGCAGAGTGATTACACATATATGTTCTTGAAAACCGAAGTCATGCGCTATTAGTCGATTCAATGAACTGGGAGAAAAAAAAAACCGAGGGAGAGCTGCTGGCTCATCAGAAGCGGTCAGCATGTTCGTCCACATTCCGTCTAATCTCTTGGAGTTTGTGGTTTTGGAGTAAAAATGGAACATTTGCATACCTGTCTATAAAAACCCAGCCGCCAGAAGGCCAAAAAAGAAGAAAAACTGCTCCCAATTGGGTCTTGCATGGATGCATTCTCAAATCCAACACAAGCAGGTTCTCCATATCAACCAACACAAACACATCCATTGAGCTTTCCCGGAAATGGGATTTAGTCACCCCTGTTTGCCATCTTCGTACCTTCACTGGAGTGGGGCCACTGGAGCTCCTGAGCAGTGGAAGTGGACATTCTGCCACTTGCCATCCCGGCGGTGCCAGACACGGGTCTCTTCGGACTGGCAAGTACGGGGACGGCCCTGCCCATCGATGTACTGTGTCAGGCGGATGTAGGCAATGCAGGCAGCATCTTCCCCAATGACATGTACATGAGGGTTCAGGATAGTTGTGTGAATGGGCTTGTTGTTCTTAGATAACACTAGAAGGGCACAAACAGACCACTGGTTAGGGAACTGTACAGCAGGAGAAGCAAGGAAATGGCAAGTTATTTGTAGCTCTTTCTCTTTCAGGAAAAAAAAAACCCCAAACAAACCAATTTGGTCTAGTGATTAAGGCATCAGGTTAGAAGACTGAGTTCTAGTCCTGCCTTAAGCGTGAAAGCTGGCTGGGTGACTTTTTTGCCAGACATTCTCTCTCTCTCTCTCAGCCCAACCCACAATAGAATAGAATGGAAAAGAATGGAATATGAATAGAATAGAATAGAATAGAATAGAATAGAATAGAATAGAATAGAATAGAATAGAATAGAATAGAATAGAATAGAATACAGTTGGAAGGGATCTTGGAGGTCTTCTAGTCCAACCCTCTCTCTTTAACAAGCTTTCACTCATTACTTCTTGTTCTTCCCTCTGGGACTTTGGAGAACAAGTCAATAACTTCTTCTCTGGGACAGCTTCTCAAGTCCTAGACGACAGTCATCATGTCACCCCTAGTCCTTCTCTTTGTTACCATAGACAAGCCCAGTTCCTGCAACCATTCTTTGTTATGTTTTAGCCTCCAGCTCCCTCATCATCTTTGTTGTTCTTCTCTATGGACTCTTTCCAAAGTCTCAGCATCTTTTTTGTGTCATGGTGACCAGAACTGGATGCAGTCTTCCAAGCGTGGCCTTACCAAGGCATTGTAAAGTGGTACTATCACTTCTTGTGATCTTGATACTATCTCTCTGTTGATCCAACCCAGGACTGCATTGGCTTTTTTGGCAGCTGCAGCACAGTGCTGGGTCATCCTTAAATGGTGGTCCACCAGGTCACCCAGATCCCTCTCAAAGTAAGATCCCTGATAAAGTAACTCTTTAAGTTGCTTTATTTCACTGACTTTTGGGTTAGGCTTTGACTGCAGTGCCGAGTTCACCCTCTTACAGATGTTTTAATCTTGGCAATCCCCATAGTAAAAAAATAGATTTTCTTCCACTGAGTTAGCTGTCTGATTTAGAAGGAGTACACCCATTTTTTAAAAAAAAAAGATAAAATATTGCACACCGACTAAAATGGAAGTTTGTAAAAAAAAAAAAAAGCCACCATCTTATTTCTTGAAAGGTGTTTTTTTTTGTTCTAGCTCAGAAATGACAGACTGGAAATCAGAAGCCAGATCCACAGCTGTTCACTGATGTCATTAAAAATAAATGTACTTTTGATCCACTGTGTCCTTCGCCAAGGAATTAAATTGGTTATTCTGGCTGATGAGTTCCCAGCAATTTCCATAGCTGTGGAGTCCATGGTGGTGCTCTCTGAGCTTGGGTGTTATCTTACAGACTTTTCATTACCAAACTAGGTAGCATCATCAGTGCTAGAACAGAGAGTGGTTTGTGGGGAGGAGGAGGAGGAGGAGGAGGAGGAGGAGGAGGAAGAAGAAGAAGAAGAAGAAGAAGAAGAAGAAG
>JANHFS010010836.1:23820-38324 GCA_032467975.1 Trimeresurus albolabris | reverse complement strand
AGCCTTGCTTGGCGACCCCCGTGAAATGGTCGATCGACCCCAAATGGGGTCCCGACCCATAGGTTGAGAACCACTGGCTTAGAGGTACAAATTAATGTACCTTAATTATATCTAAATGTGTCAGATTTCTTTTTAATCAGTTTTTTAATACTAATTGAACTTCTCTTCCCTTTCAGTTTCTCCTGAAGTGAATAATACATTGTAAGCAGTTAGAGATGTACATTCTATTACTTTATAAAATGTTATTTGTAGAGGCTGAATTCACACACTCAGTCATGATGCTTAAACCATAATGGCTCAATTCAGGCAACACTATAAGCCAAAATAAAAACAAATTATATTATGATGTAACATATGTGAATCCAATCTGCCCTATAAAATTCAAATAATGCTGGCCCAAACTGCCCCAATTGAAGTCTCAAAATAAGCTCAATCCTCAGTCAGGTATGATATTTATATTCTAATGCTTTACAACTTAAAGCAGTTGCTCTAAATTCATAACCTATCATCCATCTTAAAGACATTGACAAATATAGGTAGTCCTTGACTTGTGACCACAATTGAACCCAAAATTTATGTTGCTCAGCAAAACATTTGTTAAGTGAGTTTTGCCCCATTTTACGAACTTTCTGGACACAGTTGTTAAGCGAATCTGGCTTTCCCATTGACTTTTGCTTGTCAGAAGGTTTCAAAAGATGATGATGATAATAATAATAATGTTGGAAGGGACCTTGGAGGTCAGGCAAAAAACCCTATACTATTTCAGACAAATGGCTGTCTAATCTCTTCTTAAAAACTTCCAGTGTTGGAGCATTCACAGCTTCTGGAGGCAAGTTGACTAATTGTTCTGTCAGGAAATTTCTCCTTAGTTCTAGGTTGCTTCTTCTCTCTTTGGTTAGTTTCCATCTGTTGCTTCTTGTCCTGCCTTCAGGCACTTCGTAGAATAGCTTGACTCCCTCTTCTTTGTGGCAACTCCTGAGATATTGGAAGACTGCTATCATATCACCCAATAGTCCTTCTTTTCATTAAACTAAGCAAACCCTTATATGTTTTAGCCTCCAGTCCCCTGATCATCTTTGTTGCTCTTCTCTGTACTCTTTCTAGAGTCTCAACATCTTTTTTACCTTGTGGTGACCAAAATTGGATGGAGTATTCCAAGTGTGGTCTTACCAAGGTATTGTAAAGTGGTATTAACACTTCACATGATCTTGTTTCTATCCCTCTGTTAATGCAGCCTAGCACTGTGTTGGCTTTTTAGGCAGCTGCAGCACACTGCTGGCTCATATTTAAATGATTGTCCACTAGGACTCCAAGATCCTTCTCACAATTACTACTATAGAGCAAGGTACCACCTATACTGTACCTGTGCATTTGATTTTTCTTGCCTAAATGTAAAACCTTACTTTTTTCACCATTGAATTTCATTTTGTTATGGGTGGAAATGGGTTGTAATCCATTGGAGAAAAATATCTATTAAGAGGGAACATTCTGAAAAATGAGATACTGAAAGCACAATTGCAAACAATTTCTATTTGAAGGAAAAACAAGTCCATATGTGCAAGAATAAAAACGGAAAGATCCCTACTGACATAATATGCTACAAGACACTGATTAGTTTGCAGCATAGTGTTATTTAATTTTGGCTTTGCATCATAGGTGAATCTGGGCACTCTGTGCCTTAGTCCGTCGTGCAACCATATTAAAATAAACCCAAATTAGCAACTTATTTGTTTTAACTAAGAACAATTGATAAATCATTGAAACAGGGACAGATGGCTCAGAAATTGCAATTCTTCCTTATTTCTACTTCCCGAAGCTGCTGAGAATTGTAGTTTGACAGCATCTGCATGATTAATGTTCTTTAAGCCTGATTTAAAACAATTGTTCTAAGAGATCCTCAAGATGAAACGAGCAAAGCTCTACTAGTACAATTGCTCTAGGGTTAGAACATTTCTGCTCCCCATACAGGATCAAGGCAGCTAAACCATTAATGAGTTACTTAAGAAAGCAGGATTGTAGCTTCATCCAGTGGAAAATGGGATTCCTGCGGGAGAAGATGCAGAAGGTAGCTTGGGATAACATCTTCCTGCTGTGTTCTTAAGTCGGTTGATTCTCCCTCTCAGTATTATAAATACAAAGCTAATTATAGCAACATATGGACATGAAATTAAGGGTTTTTTTTAATTCATAAAATATAAATTAGTTCCAGTCATTACCATTACTAAATCCAGTGGTTTTTACTCCAGATGAGGCAAGCAATGGAGGAAACAATTTGGTAGAAAGAATATGGATTAACCTTTTGAGTGTTTTCCCTACTTGTCCTCTTCATGTTAATGAGCACTGCCTGTGTATTTTTATGGAAAAGCTCCCCTACTGCTTGGTATCCCTCATCTTAACCGGTTCTAAAAAAGCCAACAGAGTCATGTCTCAAATAAATTTGGCTTTTAATTATCTGTCTATCAAGCCCCCTCCTTCATGTCATTTTTCATGTTGACTTTTCAAAGGGAGAGCCTCTGTTTCCTATTACTTCCAATGAGTCAGTACATTGAAGGGAACTGTAATTTAGCTGACACTTAAACAATGACAGTACATCTTCATCTTATTACAGCATTCACATGGCAGAAAATAAATAGAGCATCCCAGAGCAACCAGTAAACAAGGAATAAGCAAGATCCTGTTTTTTAGAAGAGTCACAAAATGTAATAGGTAGAAGAAATCTGAATTACAGCGCTGGGATCTCTTTTGGTGATTACTCCTCTTTCTTTGGAGAAATTCTGGACATTATTTATGGGACAAAGAACATTTTCACTGTAAATTATATGCTACAGGTAGCCATAAAATGTAATGTTATTGTATCAACAAGGTTAGCAGAGCACACAAGGAAATGTAATTTGGAGCGTTCAAGATTTTAACCAGCCAGTTGCACTCTTTTCCTGGACTTTCAAAGTCTTATGATATCATATTTACCCCAAAGGAAGTTAATATTAATTAAAGCAACCAGCCATCTCCATGGAAGATTATAAACACAAATAAAAACCCATTTATTGCATTGGCCTAGCTTCAATGAAAAAAACAGGAATGCCTTCTATTTTGAAGGTGAATTATTTGAAAGGGGGGAAAATCCCCTAGTCTTACTTTCAGGTTCCTTCTAATGCATAGATGGTGCCTTTTGGCTGCCTGGTATTTGTACTTATAGAACTGTATTCTATGTACTGCTAATGCTTAGATATTTTTTGAAATGGCAGAAATTCATAATTTTTCTTTGCTGAATTGGAGGATCTCTAGTGATAACAATGAAATATGATGGCTTTAATTATTCTAGCCCTTCCTAGTTCAGCTCATGAATTGGGGGTTTAAAATTTTGTCAACTAGCAATAGCACTTAGACTTATATACCACTCCATAGTGCTTTACAGCCCTCTCTAAACGGTTTACAGGGTCAGCATATTGCCCCCAACCGTCTGGGTCCTCATTTTACCGATCTCGGAAGGATGGAAGGCTTGAGCCCCATCAGGATCAAACTCCTGGAATGAGCAGTGAATTAGCCTGCTGTGCTGCATCCTAACCACTGTGCCCCCACGGCTCTAGAGTTGATATATCATCATATATGACAAGAAAGCTACTTCTCAAAGTTAACACTTGATGATTGTGCACACAGTCCATGAAATACGTATCAAAGAATGAATCCAGTTGGATCATCCAAGGAAGTTTCCTTCTCATGCCATTTTTGATATGTAATACAGGACAAGACACCTGCACAGAGAGAAGTATCCTCTACTGGGAAATCCTAAATTCTAAAAAGCAAATGATTGAGAATAAAGTATGAATGGATGCAGATCATTTCTCTGACCACAAGCTATCCATACCTGAGGTGCATTCTTGGGGCTTAATCCAAAAATATGTAGGACAAAGAAGTGGGCTGGCACATACATTTAATTTAATTTAATTTGTTATTTAAATATGTTATTTTTCCTATTATTAATTAATTTCTTCTCCTGACAACCACATTTACTATTCACCATTAACTCTTGGAGGGTCTGTTGTCAAAATGTTTCAGGATCATCCTTATAAAAATCTAAAATGACGCTCTCCTTGGGGGAAAAAAATTGGGTACAATTAAAAGATTTAAAGTACCGGTATATCTGAAAGACTTTCTCTCTCTTATAAACCTGTCTATAAAATGTGATCATCTTTGCAAGTCTTGTTTTATGTTTCCCAATCAAGCAATACTTCTCTCAACCGAAAATTGCTTTTCAGTGACAGTACCCATTATCAACTACTGTCCCCCCACCCCAAACATTAGTCTACCCTTGAGGTCTTTCAGAATAAATAAATTAAATTATTCTACTTTTAATAGTTTCAAACTGAAATGGAGGTTTTAGCTAACTGGTTATAAGGCTTTAAATTAAAACCTGCTGAATCAATTCCCTCATCTTGGCCAGCCCTCAAATGGCTGGGCTCAAGCTGCTAAAGCTCTGTCCACATTCTCAGTCTTCAAAATTGAAAACACTGCAAGATCCCACTTATCCCATTGATTCTACCATGGGATGTTTAATTCCAAGCAAATATTCTTTTGCTTCCTCAGCAAAATAGCTTATTAAACTATTTGTTCAAAGGAAGGTCCATCAACCTGTGAGGGTCACCTTTAACAAGGTTCTGGTTGGCATTCCACTGATGCCACATGGATGGAGAAATACTGGTATTTCGTTGTCCCGATTGCCAAAGGGTAGGCCTGTAGTTGATTATATTCAGTTTTGTTTTGTTTTTTGCTTTCCACCAGAAGTAGTTCAAACATCTTTTTGTTGCTTTATTTCCTGGTATACCAAGGACCTTCCAGAATTTGTAATCAAGAAGGCCCCACAAAGGTACTATGCCAGGTGTATCAAACTGCTGGCCGGCGGGCCAGACGCATCATGCGGAAGCCGCGCCCACCCCATTGCTGGCAATGGCAAAACAGTCCCGATACGTCGCGCGACGTCATGTGATGTTGCGAGTTTGACATGTCTGTACTATGCTGTTTAATATACTTGAAAAGTAAAGGCAAAGGTTTCCAGGCCAGTTGTATCTGACTCTAGGGGAAGATGCTCATCTCTGTAACTTAGCTGAGGGAGCCAGCATTATCCGAAGACCTTTACGTGGTCATGTGGCCAGCATGACAATCCACCAAGGTGCGTGAAATGCTGTTACCTGCCTATCAAAGTGGTACCTATTTATCTACTTGCATCTGCATGCTTTCAATCTACAAGGTGCAGGAGCTGGAGCAGGAATGGGAACTCACCCCCATTGTGCAGCACTCAGGGCTCAAACTCGGGCTGTCAGCTTTCCAGCTGACAAGCTCAGCATCTTTAACCACTGAGCCATCATACCCCAAATATACTTGCAGTCTTCCTATTCTGGAGGCTAACCAGGTTTGTGAAAGGACTGCTCATCATATTGCAATGAAATTCCCCAAGCATCTGTTGAAAGTTGAGCAGATCACTATTCATTCATGCACACACTTGCAGACAACATAGGGAAGCCCTGAAAGCAGTCACACCAAATCTTCCAGAGGCTACTGTAGCCTCAGTGTTTTGAGGAGGAGCTTTTTGTATAAGCGTACTTGCTAAAAGTCACATCCATATTGATGGTAGAAAGTAAAATTAGCAGACTAGAGGGTACTGATTCCATCAGAGAGCTGTTTCATGATCAGCCAATGAATGCTGTGGTTGAGTTAAATATTCTCCTAGTTACATGGATAAATGGCTTCCATATGGTAGAAAGTCTAAAAGGCAACATTGTGCTCTCATGATACAAAGCCACTTTGAAGGAAGATCTAAACTACTATGCATTGTCAGAACATGTTCCGGCAATGAAAATACTAGAAGTTCAGGTATGTTTTTAGTAAGTGTAGAACTAGTTACAGATTGGAATTTCCATCTTGGAGGCTTCAGGAAAATACTGTTTCAGGTATACAGTAAATTAGTTTTTCATAGTCTGCCAAAGAAAATGTGGGAGTATTAAAAACAAAACCCTGACATGGCTTAAAAGAGAAATGCCTCCTGTAAATGCAACTGTTTGTGAGTAGGAGCTTCTACAAAGAGAGCAAACATTTAGGACCCACATTGTAGCCTTCAGTATTCCCAAACAAGAGCTTCTATTTCTTTCTTGTGAAATAGTTGAATCACTGGATGAAAATAAATAAATAAAACACTCTACTTTCTACTAATGCCAGGAAAATTTGGAGAATGTAGTAATTTTAATTTTTGGAATTTGCAAATACTCCCAAGATTTATTTGGATGAAAGATATTATATAGATTTCTCCTGGCTTTGCAAAGCTGAGCAAACTGAAACCTGCATTTATGAATACAGTGGAGAATTCTAAAATGAGAACTTGGAAAGTAGCAAGGGCCAAAACATTTAAACTAGATATAGTCTTACCTCAAAAGACTCATTTTGAGGAGGAAAGAAGATGTATTTTGAGTTTGGAGTGTTTTGCTGTTTGGTTTCAAGCATGAAACAAACATTGGCTGGTATCAGTTATTCTGGGCACTGTGATTGTCTCTGTTGTCTTTTTGGCTTGTGAGTCAGTGCCTTTTTCAAACTTTTTTCACATGTCTTTGCTGCTAATATTTTAATCTTACCAGGGGAACGGCTGAAAGGAATGTAAAAGACATGAAGCAGGCATGTGCTAAAACAGAAGAAAATGACTAACATCTTGTACTTGCTATTTTTTAAACAATTTTAAATGACAATCCCATTGTCATTTTCTTCTGGAGAAGAATTAAAGTGGAATGTATTGGTAAGTTTGCATCAAGTGTTTGCTTGTTTGATGCTGCAGGCAAGTACAATAGAGCAAATAAAATATTACTACTGTTCACATATAAAGGGTGCTAATTATGCTCAAACGTAAATACAAAGACTTGTGATGCGGAGTTGATGTGCAAACTTTATTGATGTTTAGCACACCAAAAAATGCAAATCCTTTTTGTTCGGGCTAGTTTGTGGAGTATAGCATTTTGTGCACTCTATATGTGTTTTCTTATTATGACTATATTAATTATCCAATGAAGCAGCATTGGGAATTTTATTTTTTTCCCAACTGGCAGCCCCTATCTCCCCCTCTCCACTGCCAAAATATGATACACTGTAATAAGGAACAGGCCTCACGGTGGAAAAATCTCTTCTCTGAAGTGACCAGGGCCTGTGTTGAGTAGTGACTGAAAAAGTAGGCCCTTTGCTGCAGCCACCATCTCTTCATTACAAACCAGTTTCTTCCTTTTGCCACAGCTCTCTGAGGAACCAGGAAGGGGAAATCTCCTTCCTGCCCCAGGGTTTGGGCTGAACTACAGGAAGGGAAACCAAACAAAACTTTTGGAAGTCTGTACCTCAGCCAAGCTAAGGCGGGTCTTAAAAGGCCACCGGTCAACTCCAAGATTTAAACAAAAATCAACTGTATGAAAGCTGCCAAAAGAAGATAAGATTTTACACACCCAACATATAGTTGAAAAGAGGTAAAACACAAAAACCCCAACATAATTCTAGTTACGGCCAAGCAATTCATTTTCAGCCTTGCCTGAGGTCCTCCTTCTTCCAGAATTCAAGGCAACTATCTCAAAACCCCAAATTTCTTCTGCATCCAAATCTAACTAACTTCATTTGGTTTATTGGTTCTCAGGGGTCAGGTGACTCCTGCTGGAGGAATCAGCTGGGTTATGATTTAAAAAGCCAGTTGCTCCCCAATACACACTTTTATTGTATAAGTGGAATATTACTCTGTACAGGAAAATTGGCCAAAATTATCTATTATTTTAGTAAGGAAATCTCATAACTATATCAAATTGAAGTAAGTGATAAAAGGATTACAGGGGAAAAAAAAGCTAATCTCTTGGCTGACAAACCAGGGTGTTTATTTGAAAAATCTGATGAAAATGGTTTTTCTATGTTGAAAAGCAGGAGAGGGACCATTTTAATAGCAGATCCTAAACCAATCAGATTTTTCAATAATGGCAGCACAGCTTATTTCCATTGTATCCTATTTAGGTTTTAAATTTTTCATCTTGAACCAGTTCAAAACAAAATATATTTCGTTCATACTTCTTGAAAGCTGTTTATACTATCCAGGCAAACCAAACAAGAAAAAGTGTAAGGCACGTCTTAGAAACATTCATTTTTGCTGTAGTCACACTGCAACACAATCAATAATATAGCTTGAAGGGATATGCTATTTTATGAAATGAATGCCTTAAAGATTAATTAGGCAATGCCTGCTGAAAATCTTGCTGAATGAATAGAAAATTGTCCAGCTTCCATAAGGAGAGTCATTGACTTTCCTTATCCATAGCTCTCTGCTTCTAAAGCTGCTTTGAAATGCTTCCTGGTTTGGGGGAGAGGGGGGGAAGCTGCACAAATACTGGAGGGCAACTCAGTATTTGCCTGTTTCTATTCACATACAATTGTGCATCTTGCTTGTGCATGGTACTTGTGATCCAACTAATCTTAGTAGATCTGGAAAGTTTAATTGAAGTGCCTGAATACAAGCAGACTAACACAGGGGAACCTTACTATTGCCCCTTTCCGAAGTTCATGTTCAGATGTTTATTATACACGACTTACAATGGAATCCACTAGGATTTTAAAGTGAGGTGAAAAAGTTCTGTTAAAATTATGAAGATCAATGCATGCACATAAATCCTCAAATCCACATTCATAATATTTTAAAATGTGTAACAAAATGACTTAAGAGTACTGGACTTGAGATGTCCTGCTATTTCCAATAATTTTGAATCCCATTGCAAATAACAGAAGCACCAGTTTTTAAGAATGCTTTTTTAAAAAAATCTCTGAAAAGCAAGCATTCATAGAAGCCCTGCAGTGAGAAATACATTTAATGTAGCCCTTGAATATAGTAACATAAAACAAAAAAAATTTATTTTTATTGCTTCTACATGGTTTTTTCTTTTTAATGTGCATGCACATAGTGTGCACTTCTGTACTAGGCAGCTTGGTAGCAAAGGAAAAGATCACAGTATTTGCATTTAGCATGTAGTGGGAAAATTCAATAGGAGCACGTAAAGTGTTCACTGAACAAAAGAGTTCAGTGAAGAAAAGAGGTTTTTTGCCAAATGTAGCACCTGGAATGATAGAAATGGCAAAGTTTTGTTTTAAGCTTAGTATAAACCTAACTTTTGGATTTGGACAACATTGCTCAAAGATAGGTTTTATTCTGAACTCAAAACAGCAGAATGTGTTCCTCATTCCATTAATTTATACAGGAAAAGTTAGGAAAGTTAGTGATTCAAACTTTGAAATAAAAATTGAATTTGAGCTCTGAGTCAAAAAGAGAGGTGAAACTCTGCATCATTTAAAGGGAAACCACTGTTTTTCAATCTGACAAATTTGGGACCTAAAATAAATCTTGATACCTGGAAGACTATACCTTTATCTTAACATTGAACAACTTTTGTTAGTTGTAGAACAAATCTTTTTGACATTTAAACAGTTTCTTCCCCCTCCACCCAATTGAGTTGGAGGTGCAGACTGTAAGGCAGAACTAAAGTATTGTTTAAAAAAGAAAAGCAGAGGAAAAATGGGAGGCATATCATATTTTGTACAAAATATCCATTTAAACTAAATCTATCAACAAAAACATATTTAATACTAAAATATTTTTATTTGTTAAAACATTTATGCATTTTAACATTAATAATTCAAACACATACCTAAAGATTCCACAGTATTTTAATAGTCTACATTACAGCAGGAGTTGAACATTTTCATTTTTTTTAAATGATGGCAATAAATATCTAATTCCAAATATTTCTAATTCTGGTTATTTTATTAGTGTTAGAATGAATTATTGGTGCTTTCAAAGTTCAAAATATCTAGAGCTAGGTTTTACATTTCAGATGTACAGTTCCTTTATCCTCAAAACTGAAATGAACCACACAATGAAAAAAAAATTCACACACAAAATTACATTGCTTTAATGAGTAGTGGAACCAGGAAACATTACAATGGCTCTCCAGCAATATCATTAAAGCTAACTATACCTTTCTAACTTAATTTGAAAGTTTCTAAGAAAATCCTTTCTGCCTTATTTGCTGCCTTAGTTTTACTATATAGTGTCCCTCACCCCAAATTGTCTGGACATTTCAATTAGAAGCATGTTGCATTTCAAACAATCTTCTCTTATAATAAATTCTAAAGACATACGCCATCAGAAAGCATTTCCCCCCTTTCCCTACCCCATCTTGTAAAAAGAACAGTACAGCCATGGGGGCATTCTATAATTCTGGGCAAGGAGTGCCAGAATTGGTGTGCTGAATGCAAACCTCTGTCCCCAGATAGTTCTTATTCCTCTGTCAAAAAGAACGAGACAGACATAGAGGCTGTATTCTTATCAAAGAAATCAAAAGCTTTTGTGCAAATGCATTTTCCTGACAAGAGTTAAGAGTAACCGCCTGTTAAGTTTTTTTAGGTACAAGTGATGAAGCCAGCAGACAAAGGCATCATTCTCTGCCTGTCGTCAGTAACTTGAGGGCTTTCTGTAGATTCTGCACAGCAGTGCTCACATCTTCATACTGCAAAGCACTGCCAGCATATTTGCAGTATTTCTGGGCCCTGGCAAAATCTTCGGGAGTCAAACGAATTTCCCCTATGAAAACAGAGACAGGTGACAAAGGTTCAGCTTCCATATATTACAGACACATATTTATTTAACCACCTGAAATGGTTTGCTAAGATCAGTGAACAGAAAAGCTGTCTGAAGCTTAAAGTGTAACCCAATACTTTGAGAGAGATTTGCCCTTTATCTAAAGTCTTTAGAAGCTTCAGTAATCATATTACAATCTGCACAAAAACAAGGACAATATCCTATGTGTTAACCTTAGATTCTCCCTTTTTTCCCTCAAGCCCGGAGCGCAACTGAGGCCATTCATTGATTCTGCCTCTGTATAATTTGTCGAGATATGGGATCATCTTGTTACAAATTAATACCCATTCCCTAGTGGAAGAATCGAGCACTGTTGACATTTTATTTTTCGTGTCAGGTGAAAGAAAGGGACAAACATGCATAAGATACCAACGCACTAGGAACTTTTTAAAACCCACATTTTGACTAAAGTAGAATGAAGAATGTCCTTATTTGTTGTTAACCCTTATTTCAAATTTAATACTATAGAAGTTAAAACAAATGATAGAAAAGTTCACGTTAAGTCTTTTTTACATGGCAATTCAATGGAAAGTACTGTCTGTATAATATTAATGAATGGTGCAGTTTCTGTTACAATCTTATTATCAACAAAAGCAAACAAATGCTGGCTACTATACAGCTAATATTGACTTCTTTATATGATCTGTTATTTTGAACACTGGGGATAGACAGAAATATGTTTACCATTCATGCTGATCAATCTGCATCTAACAAAGCCTGAGAGACATACTGTATTTATGCATTGTTTAAAATAAAGTTTTGTTTGTTTTGCTATATTTAAAGGAATGACCCATGTTATATTAAAGTACATTATAAACACAGAAATCTAGTGCCCTATGTCAGAAGAGTTTTGGTAATTCTCCAAGAAAAAGTCCATCTTCTGTTGATGGACTGATACTGCAAACAGCTCTGAACCAGGATGGCCTAGTACAGTGATAGCGAACCTTTTAGAGACCGAGTGCCCCAAAACTGCCCCCGCAGTTTGTTTGATTGTTAATCAATTGACTAAATCTGATTTTAATCAGTGTAGCCCTACCTAGAGTTCTTTAAAAAAAAAACTCTTGCAGCAAGCATCTTATTATTTATGAATTCACTTTGCATGTTCTATAAAAACACACACACTTCGAATACATTTATTTCAACAGGAGTCAAGTGTGTATTTGCATAGAACAGCAATTGCTTCAAAGAACACACCCTGTCACAAAACTAGTTCCAATATAGAGTCACTTAAATTTCCAATCTGTAACTTAACTTCCGTGACCTGATAAATGTATAAATCCACATATAATTTTTAAGGTTTGGTAAATGGTGGCCTCCCTCTCTTTGAAAAACACAGCGTGAACACATTACCTCAAAGACTGTCTCAAGGACATTTTGTTTTCTCATATTATGATGCCAAAAGAAACTTGAAAATCATTCTTTTAGAAAACAGCCAAGGCATCAGTCCAGTATTCAACTGATTTTCTGGAACAAAGCCTAAATTAACCAATCTAATCTTATTTTTACAGTATCTACTCTATTACATGCTCTGTTGGCAAAAAGCCTTATTTATTATTATTGAGGCCTACTTCAAATATTATTAATGTGTATCAGGCAAAATTTTAGTAGTATACATTGTAGATATTTTTAATCACATCATTGGACAGAACTAAAATTCTGAAATGCTAAAAGAATTGACACACGCCATGGCTTATGCTGCTTACAAGAAGCCGGACATTTTTCAAATAGAAAAATAATATTCATATAATATTTATATTCGTTTTAGTCAAGCTTTTATCAAGTACACCTTTATAATTAATGTTCAGTCACTTAACATTAAATAAATTTGTCTACAGAGCCATAAAGCTGAAGTGCCTTTGAAGTTCTATGTGAAATTTATTTGAAATTCTATGTAAACTTCTGTGTGGAAAGCATCTGCTTTGGTATCAATTTCCAGCTTAATATAATGAATTAAATTTGAATATGTTGTCTGAGATTGTTAAATCTTTATGGATTTTTTTCAAAAAAGAATTGCTATCCTTTCTAAATGCAAAATTAACAAATGTAAAATCTTTCCCAAAACACAAAAAGTTAACATACAGTGAGGGGAAAAAATTATTTGATCCCTTGCTGATTTTGTACGTTTGCCCACTGACATTCTATGTCCAATGATCAGTCTTGAGGGCAATAGAAGAAGGGGACAACAGAGAATGAGGTGACTGGATGGAGTCACTGAAGCAGTAGGCATGAGCTTAAATGGATTCCAGAAGATGGTAGAGCACAGGAAGGCCTGGAGGAATGTTGTCCATGGGGTCGCAATGGGTCAGACATGACTTCGCAACTAACAACAACAATTGATGCTGTTGTGTCTGAGAACCAAGCTTCCAGGTATTCTCTAAGATTTTTAGAACTAGCTTGGTTTAGGATGCTCCCAGTTGAAACTATGGTTGAACTTTTCCATGTGTTGTGAGATAAAGGAGTTTTCATTGTGTCTTCTGACTGCTAATGAGTGTTTATGGATGTGCTCTACTAGACTTCTGCTTGTCTGTTCTGCAAAGTGATTATTAGAATTTTTACACTATATGTTGTAAATGACTCCTGTTTTTTCTTCTTGGGCTATTGGCTCTTTTAGTTTACTTAAAATTTTTGGAGGGCTTTGATTGGTTTGTGTGGTACAGTGAAGTCATATGATTGTAACAGTCTGTTGGTAGATTCGATATGTTTTTGAAGTATGGCAGTGTTATCCTTTTCATTGCTTCTGTTGGTTGTGATGGGTTGAGTAGTCAGGGACTTTTTGATAAAGTTGCGTGGTAACCATTTTATTGGAATATTTGTATAGGCAATCTGTTTCTTTTTTCTGGCATCCTGGGTTACTGCAGTGCATTTGTACTAGCCTGAATAGTGTTCTTACACAGCTCTCTTTGTAGGGAGTTGGGTTGTTACTTTGATAATGAAGCACTTGATTTGTATGAGTTGTTTTTCGATAGACTTGTGTTTCTAATTTATTGTTGTTTCATCTCCTAATGAAGATATCCAGGAAGGGTAATGCATTGTTGTTTCCTTCTTTCCTTGTGAATTTTATTCATTTGAAGATTTTGTTACTTGTTTCATGTGTCTTCTTCTTACATGGTGTTTCTTTTTTATTATGACGAAAGTGTTGTCTACATATCAGATCCATATTTTTGGTATTGTGTGTGAGTGCTATTGTTTTCCACAGCACATGGACTTGAGTATTGAATCTGAAATGATTTGAGAATGATTTCTCACAGGGAAATCATTAAAAAGTGACCATTAAAAATCCATAAGCAATATTATGCCCTATTAAGATTTCAGTGTCTTTAATGGATATACCTCGTCACTCAATACTATTGACTGAACATTTTTGCAGGAATATGGAAGAGTTACGTAACATTCACAAACTGTTATTGCTCTATATTTCCTAATACATAAAGTCCACCTACCTAAAGGAATAGATTCCTATTGTCCTTATTGGTCATCATTTTAGTTTATTGCTACAACACATTGGATGACCAAGGACTTCTCTTGTTGGATGATGTTAATTTCAAAACATGATAAAATATCTTTATTGAAAAAGTAATGCAGCAAATAAAGAGATCTGGAGAACTCTACAGCGAAAATGTAATCATAATTAATACTATATTAAATATGATCTCAAAATTGACTAATCTTTTTATTAATGGATTTTCATTCCCTCCCATCCAGAACATAGCACAGAAGCATTGGATGAGCAGGGTCCATAAGATTATCTTCATGACCTATTTTCCTTGTTACCTTCTGGTAGGAGGCTTCGTGGTATCCGTAGCAGAACATCCAG
>JANHFS010010836.1:0-10537 GCA_032467975.1 Trimeresurus albolabris | reverse complement strand
CCCGCCGGAAAAGGGGAAAAAATGGCGGACAGCCTTGCTTGGCGACCCCCGTGAAATGGTTGATCGACCCCAAATGGAGTCGCGACCCATAGATTGAGAACCGCTGCCATAAAGCCTGTAAAGAGTACTATAATAATTATCCAGATCAACTTGGACCCAGCCTAATCAAAGTGGAGTTACTCTAAGTGTCTCTTTTGTAATAGCTTTATTGTCTACCCCATGTTGTCAGGGATTGCTAGATATTTCATCACAACTGGTGAAAAACACTGCTAGATACAATTCAGCAATGTATGGGCAGTAACACGTGCAGAATTTATTAATACCAAAGCCTTGTTTGCATTTAAATCTGACATAAAGCCTATAAAAATGGAAGAATTTGAAAGCAGTATTTTTAACTGTTGAATTATAATTTGTTTCCACAACCGATTCCTGTACTGCATTACAAACAGCTTTGGAAGGACAAGATTTTAAAAACTTTCCATGTTATAGGGAGGTATATGCAGCATATGGACAAAAATAGGCTTAACCCCCCCTAGTTTTTTTTATGGCAGAGAGATCTGCACTCTTCCTACATTTACCCGTCTTCTTGGCTATGTTACCATACTATATTAAAGGTTCCACTAACATAAATTCAATTATGTTTTGTTTGTGACAACACCATGTCCATAAAATGACCATGCCAAAATCCAAACAATATGTATTTTAATTAATTAAACACCAAAGGAATTATGTTTATGTTTATCCTGCCTTTTTCATAGATAACTCAAGGCAACAAACAGACCTAACATCCTGCCTCCTAATGTTTCTCACAACAACAATCCTGTGAGGTGGGCTGGGCTGGGAAAAAATGAGTGGCCTCAAGTCCCTCAGCTGATTTCCATGCCTATGTGAGTCCATGAAATCACAATCTCTGAGTTTCTAGACCAGCAATTTATCTAACTAAACAAAATTAAACAATTGAACTGCATTAGTATTAAACCCCTAAGCACTGATGTGTTAAAAGAAATTGTGAAGTGGCGAACATTGTCATAGCATGTGTTATCCCTAACTCATGTTTTTAAATTTTTAAATACATTGCAGCTTTCACTACAGCTTCATTTGAGGAACATCTCAAAACAAGTAGTATAAAAGCTGTGATTGATATACAAACTAAGTCTAAGGTAATAATTGTATTTTTAAGGATGTAACAAATTATCATTTTTAGTAATATGAACTATTGATAGCACTTAAGTGTGAAAACCTGTTCCAATGTGAATATTGCTGTCTTAGAACATCTTCAATAATTTAAATAAATAGTACCTTTCAAAAATTGACTGAAGTTCATACATTTCAATTTTCTTGAGAGTAAATTGAAAATGAAAATCTACTGGAATCACAATGGTAGATGAAAGTCTAAATTGGATTTAATCCAAAAAACAGAATACAATCTACAGTTTTTCTTGGAATATTTATAGATTTGCCACTATGTGTGCAAAAGCTGGCAGATTTATTTTACTATTAAACTTTAACTGAACCATTTTTATTCTGTAGCAGGAAAAGAATACAATTCTCAGATACAAACCAATCCATAAAAGTAACAGATAAAAATTATAAACATATACAAAAATCATATGAAATACTTAGATTCTTTAGCTTCTGTTGGATTGCAAGTTCATCTAAAACCAGCCCTGTATATTTTTTTTCTCCCAAATAGTTGTGTGCAGTATTTGACTATGCAAATTTTTAATACATATTGGCCTCAGGCTAAATTCTAAAAAACGTTCAGTATTATGAGAATTAAATTGTCTTTAAAATGAGACAACTCATTTGTGATACTGATGGGTTTTATGTGAGGGAAATGAAGGAGAAATGAAAGAGAAGACAGGTGTTTGCACTGGGATCAAAAAGCATAAATCTATGAATTTTATTTTACTAAATATAAATGAGAATAATGGCTCCTATTTCACTTTCAAACCACATTCAAAATACTCTAATTTTAGTCTTCCTATTTAGTTTATAAAGAAATGTGCCCATTTTATTTTTAAATTGCACCAACATAAATATTTCACTGAAAAATCTTGGGAGTTCTGAACACATAAACAAGGAGCTGGCAACTGCATACAGGCGCAAGCTATTCACCTTTGATTATATTTTATTGGATGCTCACACAAGGGTATTCACTTATTTTCACTTATTTTATTTATTCTTTCACCAGCTGTCTCTTACTTGCCAATAAAATGAAAAGAAACGTGTGTGATTATAACCAGAAAGTAGAAAATAAATTTCCCCACACTCCTACATTCCTTTATTTCCTATTAAGTACTAACAACCTGTTTTAATTCTCCAGAGTTAGAACATTTAAGTGCCTCAGAGTCATTTTGGAAGACATGCATTACTTCAACAAGTGTTTTCTAAACCAGAAGACACTAAAGTAACAATTTAGAAACTGAATTGTGTTTCCACTTAACTGCAAAGTCTCAAAGATGTTTTTTCAAGAGGCAACTGGACTTTGTTTTTCTTTGAAGACATTTTGCTTCTCATCCAAGAAGCTTCTTCAGTTCTGAATGGATGGTGGAGAATGAGAGGATTTGGAAGATGAGGAATGGAAGGAATCCTTCCATTTTTCACCAACCAGTCAGAACTGAAGAAACTTCTTGGATGAGAAGCGAAATGTCTTCAAAGAAAAACAAGGAAATCCAGTTGCCTCTTGAAAAAGCACCTTTGAGACAACCATGACCTGGATGATTGAGAATCTCTATAGACAGTTAATTGCAAAGATTTTCAGCGATAAATGAATTTCCTCCATTTATTTATTGAGAAAATGTATATGGCCACCCATCGTAATATACCGACATTTTATGGTAAGAGGTATGAGACTGTCAGTTTCTAAACTAGTCCCAATTAATTTTTTTATTATTGAAGGATAGAGTAGGGCAAAATGATTTGAAATTGTTTTTAAAAAATGCACTAGGGATGTGTATGCTTGTAAAATGATTCAGAAATTGTATTTCATATCTTGCACAAATGCAAAACTATATTAATAGTAATAATAGTAGTAGAGTAGTAGTAGTAATAATAATAATAATAATAATAATGTAGTTTTAATGAACAGCAGAGCAGTGTTGCACTGATGCAAGACCTGAAGTATATCTTCCAAATAATTGTTGAAGTGTATAGCTCTAAAATAAATATTAGAAATTATAAAGTACAGAAAAACAAGCTTTTCTCCAAAAGCAAAAGATTACTTTATGAATGAGCTCTTTCTGAGTTAGATATTTCACAAAATATATGTAATCAAAATTTTGAAAGTTTAAAATACACCAGGAAAAATGGCCAGAACAGTGTAAGAGTTATTGTTTTCATCCTGCCTTTGTGTGTTATCTTTTCTATTTGATTTGCTCAGAGAATGCACAGTCAAACAGTATACAAGAGACAAAACCAAAAACCTGTTATTCCAAAAATTACACAGGCTCAGTCAGAAAGCCTAAGATCTTGAGCGTTTTTATTTATTTATTCAACTTATATGAACCCCCCCATCTCAAAAACTGAGTCCGGGCAGCTAACAGAAAACAAAAGATTAAAATAATAAAAACAACAAATAACATATATAAGATCCAAAGATAAAGCCAACCAATGTCATCAATGTAGCCAAGATATGGGCTCAACCACCCAACCCAGTTCCCAAACTCAGCAATCAACCCAGGTTTTCAAAGCCTTATGGAAAACCAATAGAATTAGGAAAAGGATAATCTCTGGGGCAATAATATTCCAGAAGGCAAGTGCTGGTACATAAAATTCTCTCCTCCAGGGACTCACCAGAACCAGCACATGGTTCTCCTGATGGACCTCCCAGAACAGGTAGACACAGCTGGAGAGAGATGGTCCCACTAGTAATCTAGTCCCATTCTATGAAGGCTTATAGGCCACTAACAGCACCTTTAATTGAACCTGGAAGCGTACTGGCAACTAATGCAGCTTATGGAGTAGAGGTGTTACATGCACTGAATGAAAGGTGCCCATAACTGCCTGTGCCACTGTATTTTGAACTACTGAAGATGCTTTTAAATGCTCTTGAAGGGCAGTCCCAAGTAGAATGTATTGCAATAGTCCAAGGGAAAGATGATCAAGGCATGAGTCACAGTGAGCACAATAGCATTTCTGTTTAGGCATTTCCCTGAGGTAACAGATTCACCACAATTGCTTAAACAGTATATAAACATCTGACTATTAGCAAAGAAAATTTTTGTTTACTGTTTCAGTAAAAAAAAATGGAAACACACTTTCTTCTGACAAGAACAATATAACATGCCACACTCAAGAATGCTTTAGGGAACAATCTTCTTGAGTGGAAAAATGACAGTAAAGAATGTTTTTAAAGTAGACCACATGGAAAGGGATAAAAAAGAGACACTAATTTGATTTTTGAGATTGAATCATTAACTTGTCATCACATGCATATCACCGAAGTCCAGAATACATTTATTTAGGACAAATGTTTAGAATTCTATAACCCTTGATTCTGGATGCAATAAGGTTCTATTTAAAAGTCAAGTCCCTTGTGAGCTGAGCTCGACTTCTGATGGCTACACAAACATGTTATTCAAACAAAAACAATAAATAAGCTTCCAAGAATATGCTCAGCCATCTAAATATGAATAACATAGCCAGGCCTAAATTGTATCAATAAATTTGAATAGTCAAATAGATTTTACTATAGGTTGACTTTTCCTGTTCACTCCTCTTTCAGGCAATCTTATTCAACAATGGAAACTCAGGAAAGATTTTTGAGAGTATGGTTGAAGGCTGCAAACTGGTGACTATCCAGTTCTAATACTTTTTTTCCAGATCGAATCAATGATTTTTTTTTGGGTCATCATGTGCACATCATCAAAGTAGAACACACTTTATTTACAAATGTTTAGAACTAATAACCTTTGGTTCTAGATACAATATGGAAGTACTTGTAAGTCAAGTCTCCCATGAGCTGATTTTGACTTCTGATGGTTACACAGACATGCCTATATTGTTTTCTTGGTGGAAATATGGAAGTGTTTGTCACTGCCTTCTTTTGATTTGTTTTTATTTCTTAATCTAGTCTATAGCCCTGGTATTCCTGGAGGGTCTTTTGCCCAAATATTATCCTGTTATAACTTTGCTTAACTTTCAAGTCTAGAATCCTACCCACTATCTATTTATACTTTTGTGAGGGTGAACCTATTGAACCCAGTAGTAGTTTCAAAGTCACTCTTAATTTTTTAAAATCGGTCATAACTGACTACATGCTGGGCACCTGTTTTATTATAAATATAATTTATTGGAGTCTACACAGGGCAATTGAAGTCAAATAAGCTTACTATACTCTTTTACATGCTATCTTCTCAGATTTCATCTTTTTGATAACAAAAAAACAAGGGAATGCTAGATAAACAAGAATTATTTTTGGCAGGCTAACACTATACCCTTTGACCAAGTAACTATAGATATTTAGTCATCTGCAACATTTAAGTGTTTGGTAATGCTTATTTAAGCCAGGGAATCAATAGTGATACTTCTAAAGATGGTGCAACATCTGCAATAACATGGACTACTTTTAGCATTAATTTTCAGAGTCCAAGCATAAAAAATGGAAAGTAGTGCTAAAGAACAGCACTAAGACAGCTGAGCAAAGAGGAACATGGTTAATATCATATATGTACACTCTTTTTTTTACCCATCATTTGCATTTGATTATACTTCCTGCCAAATTATTTATTTTGTGTTCACCAACTTTTACTGGGAAACATTGTTAAATTCATGCCATGCTTTGGGGAGTTCAAAATGCTTCGTTCACACCCCCTGAGTGTCAAGCCTGCCCTTATCTGCATTCAGCCACCAAAGAAGGATCACTCAGACCTAATTAGTTTTGGGGTCAAAAACCTCCAGGGATCACCAAGGCCATTGCCTCAACTTTCCAGAAGAAGCCTATGGAGAACCATGCCCTGCACTGTCACCAAGAGAACTTCATAGACTCCATGAACTTACCAAGGATCAAAAGTAGATTTTAGTCAAACACCTTGAGAGGTCTGGGATCCCGTCACGCATTGAATCTAAGATCTCTTGCCCCCCAGCTAAGGCTTCTCTTCACTTCCCCCCCCGCCCTAATGGTAGTAGGCCTGCGCAATAATGACAAGGGGGAGGGTCGTTCCCGGTTTGGGGGGGAGGCATAAGAGTCCCATAGAGAACGTCAGCGGGGGCTTCGCCGACTGTCAACCCCTCTCCCCTAACTTACAATAATAAGCTACCACAGGTTCACGCTTGTCCAGCTCCTGCGCAGTTCTCAGGAAGTGTTGGACGGGCTTGAATTGTGGAGGTAACGGTGGGAGTCCCAAGGCAGCCATGGCACTATAGATTCACTTCAAAGAAGGCAACTCAGTAAGGGAAACTGCCGCCACTACTACCACTCCTTCTCCTATTGACTACTATTCAAGCACTTCCGCTTCCGGGGCGAGAACCGAAGAAACGGGCTCCGACCGACTCCTTTTAAGCACGCATGCGAAGTAGGGCGCGAGTAGAGGCATCTGGATGCGCGGATGGGGAGTCGATTGAACAAAGAGGTTGTGCTTTCTGTGGTTTTGTAATAAACGTCCGGGTTCTTTTTTGGAAATGGGAACCCTCCATTTGCAGGTAAAGAGAGGTAAAAAGAGAGAAGCGGGGACATAAAATCAAGCGATCTTTTAGGAGAAAAACGGTTTGGTAGAAGATAAAAAGGGATTTTTATTTTATTTTCAGGCAGGCATTGTTCACAACTTTTTCTGGCAGAAATAAATTCTTTTGCTTAGGGATGAGTTGACGAAAAGGCTTCTTTTTCTCCTCTATATGTTCTTCTGTCTTGATTGCTTTGTTTGTTTCCATAAAGGGAAAATTTCTTAGTTAAGCTATTGGATCTCAAAGAGCATTTTTGCGGGATCAACACACACAAAAAAACATCTGAGATAAAGTTGACTTGGTGGATAGGCAGCCTCTTCCTAGCAAGAATTTCTGTTAATCGAAAATATAGCAACCTTTCTCTATATCGGCGTTTCTCAACTTCAGCAGTTTTAAGGTGTGATATTTAGAAACACTGGTCTATATAATAGAAATGCTTTGTTTCTTAATACAAACTTCCAGAAGGGGATTGGCACTTGAATGTTTCATTTTTTTTCTGAGTAGAAAAAAGAGCTTGCAAGTATTTCTCAGGAGTAAAAAGCTGAGAGTCAAGGTTCTCTTAGCTTGTCCAAAAACAGTCAATAATCATTTTAATCCTACCATCCACCCCTCTTCCGCAATTTCTGTTTAATGATCATGTGAAACTTTAGTATTTGGGCTTGCAGGTATTTTGCATTTTTGGCTATCAGGGTATTGTCAACAGCATAGTATGGGTTACTTGATGTTTCTTCCTTCAGTTTTAAAACCCAGCTCATCCTCATCTACTTTCCTTTGATAGATATTCAGCCTATAAGTTGAATAAATTGAGGGGAGTGTATGCAGCCTTGTCACAGTCCTTTGCCAACCTAGAACCTGTCTCTCTGTACTTTAATTTCTTGACTTGAATATAAGTTTCTCATGAGGACAATGAAATGTTCTGGGATTCCCATTTTTCTGACCACTTTCCACAGCTTATGTGATAAAGACAATCAAAATCATTTTTATAATTGATGAAGCAGACATCGACACCTTTTTTTATATTCTTTGGCTTTCTCAATTATCCAGCATGCATTAGCAATAACACATTCTTACAAAGTGCAGTATTTGGCACAAGGGAACAATAAAAATCCTTTTGTAATATCCTTCTCTATTCTAAATCACTTTTCCCCCCTCCAAATTCAATTCTTACAATAGCCTATTTTTCACTGTAAAGATTTCTCAAACTAGGGATCAAGCAATCTGGTCTTCTCAATTACCTTAATATATTCCATATTCTTGAATGCTCTTGTGTCCCTTTGCCTTATCAAAAAATTCTGCCTGGTAGCTTTGTATTTCTTAATGTACAATACTATTTTTCTATGCAAAATCTTAAGGTGGCCAGAGTTCCCTTACAGTAAGACGTGCAGCAAACAAATAAATAAGCAAAAAAAATTGTTTTTGTGAGGAACTAGTGTTGTCAATTTGCTTTTTCTCGTCTTCAGTATGAGCATATACATCTAACTTTCCTAATCTGTAGATCATAGATCTTGTTCCATATTTATGGACATACAACTTTAAGTATTTTAATTGATTTTTCTCTTATAGCATTATGCAGTTGAAGAGATATTTCATCTGGTTTGTCGTCTACACCTGGCGCTTTTCTATTTGACAGCTAATCTATTGCCTGTTATTCCTCAATATTCTGTAAACAAGTTTCTTTCTATAAAGCTGGTTGCAACAGTGTTTAACAGCTATTTCTGCCATTCTTTAACCTTATTTGTTGTTATTGTGTCTCTTCAATAATTACTCTTCAGTAAGCTTAGATACAGAGTTACCTATGATTTTTTTTCTGAATATCTTGAAAGTATATACCAAAAAATCTTGGTTGGCACTTAAAAAAATCTATGCATTAGCAAAATATCCATCTGCCAATTGCAAAAGCCCACACTGCTTGGATCCACACATAAACTATTCTGATACTTTATAGCAGGGGTGTCAAACTGCCAGCCTGCAGGCCGGATGCCTCATGCCGAAACTGTGCCCACCCCATTGCCAGCAATGGAAAAAAAGTCACAATACATTGCAACACGTCATGTGATATTGCGATATATAACTCGTGATATTGCGACATATAACTCGATATTGCGAGTTTGACACCCCTGCTTTCTAGCATCCTAAATTCTTGGGAAGAACTTGATGAAAATGGTGCCAGCATATGAGAAGCTTAGCAGTTCTGCTGAGTAGAAGTGTTCGTGCTTCAGGATAATTACAATTATATAAAATACTATTGATTCATAAATACATGACCCATTATTTTCTGATTATGCAAAGTTGCAGGAGATGAAATTATAATTCCACTCCTCATGTCATATTCTGATGTTGTTTGGGAGCCCCATTCTGCTTCCTGGTTGTTGTTTCACTGAGGCTGACTTTTCCTGATCTTCCATCCATTCAATTTCAGTTTAGGAATAAGAAGGCAACATCACCTTCAAAAGCAGGCTGAGCATTGAAGGCAAAGTCTTTTTTTTTAAATAGAGCTCTACATCCAATGAAATACCTATGTCATTTTCTTGGCAACAACAGTCCCAGGATTTCCTAGTGGTCCCCCTCCAAGTGTTAACTAGGGCCAATCCTGTTTACTTTTTGGAAATCAGCTTAGGTTGGTTAATACTGCCACTTAATTGTGTATCAGATCAAAGAAGTGGTTGGGATTTAAACCTGTCTGAAAAACCCTTACCCTTCTGATATGGATAGCTGACACAGTATTGAACACATACTTGAAAAAAGTTAATTATACAAAGAGAGTACTAAAACATACTCATGGAGGAAGAGAGAAAAATGCCCTTTTTATGATAGCAAATATAATAAAGGTGATTCTGTTACTGCTTTACAAAAAGTTCTAGAACTTGGTCATTTTTCAGAAGGGACTTGTTTGCATCTGTGCTTCCTCATTCCCCCTCCAATTTGGGACTGTGCAGTCTCTTAATCTGGGCCTCTTTCAGATGAGATTTACTGAGTCCTCCCTGGGAAATCTCTGTGTTGCCAACATCCTTCTCCCTGCTTCTCCAGGTGCATATTCCATCACAAAGAGACTCACAAAACCTGCAGATGTATTAGACCAACATAAATAAAACTTCTACCCTTTAATGCAGAAGAAACAGTTTATCAGTGGATATTTTCAGTAGCAAAATGGTCTCTGTGCTGATGATTCCATAGAGTGCTGTCACAATAATGAACAATAAATTTACAACAATAATAACTGATCTAACAGCAATTACTACACACAGACCAAGAAATCCTGTGTCAAGAATTAAAAACAGCTGCTTGGTGCTCCAGTTAAAACCAGACATGTTTTATTACAGAGGAAGAAGAAAGAAGATTTATTTTCCCTTACAGAAGATAAACTACCCACCTAAGAAGTGTTCTTACTGCTATAATGAATAAGACAGTGGCATTCTGGACAATTTTGCTCCAATGTGTTCACAAGTTCCTGAAAAAGTACTTTCAATAAAAAGATGGAAGCAGTGATTAACTAGTGTGTGAGGATAAAATTCTTTATTGATGAAGAAAATGTCACATCAAAAATGTCTCTGGTCCAAGTCGTTAATAGAAAGCTGGATACTTAAAAAAAATGTGCAGCTGGAAGTGTTATATCATGGACGTCCACTCCCTTTTTTCTCAAGATGTTCTTTGCTCAGTTGGGTAATATGGTAGAAGAAACAGAAGGTACATTGATCATTTCCTACTAGTGGTAGAAACAAAGCATGGTTTCTGATTCCATATTGCAGTTTTGTCCTGTTTATGTTAGTGGGGTTCTATTTGGAATAGAACTGTACAAGGGACTTCCGGTGTTCGGCGACTTCGCTGAAGCAGCGAAAATGTCGCTGCTCCCGCCTGCCTTCGCGTAAGAGCCAAT
>JANHFS010010833.1:86279-98017 GCA_032467975.1 Trimeresurus albolabris | reverse complement strand
AGCTTGACTCCCTCTTCTTTGTGGCAGCCCCTAAGATATTGGAACACTGCTATCATGTCCCCCCTCGTCCTTCTCTTCATTAAACTAGACATACCCAATTCCAATAAGGGAGTTACCACAGTATCTCAGGACTGTTGACATTGTCAGATCATGAGGGAGTTCCAGAACATTAGCAGGGATGGAGCTAACCTCACTTCTGGAGTGGAGAAGATTCCACAAGGTGGTCACCACAGCAGAGAAAAACCACTTCTTGGGACTCACTAATAGTTCCCTAATTAGGCAAGCATGGCTTCTCCAACACCTCTGATAGAATGGACAGATATAATTACCGAAACTCTTGAACTTACCCTAATGTACCATGTACACTGAGTTATCTACCTTACACTGGATAATCCATTTTGTTCAGTAGTCTTCCACCTTTCTGATTTCTCATTAAATGCCAAAAGAAGTCAATGGAAGAGCACTATTCCCCTAAGACTCTTTCAGTCTAAGAAGCAAAGGCAACTGGGGATGGGTGGGTTGTACGATGGATGGAGACGTTTGATCTATAAAGATAAATAACTTATTCCACCATCTTGGAATGATAAGGTGACTCCAAATCCCCCAGTGACAGAAAATCTAAACAATTTCTAAAGCACCTTTAGAATCCTGAAGAATATCAGAAGCTTCTTTTGCTTTTCATAACTTTCAAGAAATCAGGGGGGGAAAAGATTTTGGCATAAAATCAGCCAAATTCACATCATCTCTAGCAAAAGGATCAAGACCAGGGCTAGCAAGAAACCCCAGATGGTTTGAGTCCCTGAAGATCTGCTTCCTATCACAAATTAAGACCATTTTGGAAAAGGTGCAACATAATACTGAAATAGCATTACAGAAATAACAAGTATCTGGACTATTGCCTCCTCGTAGTGACCAATTTCAATCCAATGAAGCATCCGGTCTTCACACAATGTTCCAAGAGCTTTTAGAAAGAAAAAGCTCTTGGATTTCAAACTGAGATGGCCTTGAAAAAGCCCAGAAACTGCCAAGCAGAAGAAAAACATAAACCAAGTTTGCAGGGTACAAAAACAAGAATTAAAGGGAGAACATGATCTTTTATCAGAAGAAAGGAGTACAAATGGATAAGTTAGGTATTTATATTCTGTCTAATTATTCTGAACAACCTTACAAAGTCCTTGGTGCTCTCTGAGCTTGGTTGTTTGCTTGCAGAGAATTCATTTCCTAACTAGGTAACAATATCAGTGCCGTTGAGTGTGGCATTTGCTCCCTGTTTATATACAGTAGCTTACCAGCCAGTATTTGTTTATTATTTATTTCTACAGCCTCCCATCTCTGACAAGTGACTCTGGTTGGCAAACAGTCATAAAGTTTGAGGAGGATTTGGTTTTCTTCTTGGTAGCTCCTTCATTAGGTATTTTTCTGCTTGATTGTTTGTCTGGTGTCAATCCCTGTTTATCTGGATGTTGGCTACTGGAAAGGATGTGTTATGGTTTTTTTTATTTCTTCTGAGCTTTTTTATTGTCCCTTTTGAATGATGTGTAAATGTGGTTTATCTCTTCATGTCTGACAGCCGGTTTGTCATCTACAACTTTCAATGTAAGAACACTATAACAGCCACAAAGGACGATAGACACGAAGAAGACTAGTAGAGTGCATCCATGAACACCAACTACCGGTAAGAAAACATTATGAAAACTCAAACTTACAACGCATGGGCAGACTCAACCATAGTTTCAACTGGGAATCTGTGAACATTATAGGCAAAGCTAAATTGAAAAATACTAGGCATTATCTGGCATTCAGATAATTATATTATATTATAATTATATTCCCCAGCATGCTGGCTAGCAATTCTGCGAATTGAAGTTCACATATCTTCAAGTGTTCTAGTTTCAAAATGGCAGCTGGGGCTGCACTGAATGTTTGTACATGGAGCCCGTGCAATCCAGAGCAAATTGAATTGCACAGGAAAGATTTAATGAAGCTATTTCAGATTTTGCTTGGGAACAAAACTAGGTCCCACCCTCCTCATCAAAGCAAATTGTCAGGCTAGAACTGCCGAACCATAACGAAGTTTGATGGCAAGCTATGGTTTTAGAAGAAAAACCGTTTCTTGACAGAAAAGAGTATTAGTTAATAAAATATAACTTACGACTGTCATCCCAAAGCAATAGCAAAATATAAAATAGCAACACCAGATTACAGGTAGTCCTTGACTTACAGCCATTCATTTAGTGACCGTTCAAAGTTATAACGGCACTGGAAAAAAAGTGCCTTAGGACCATTTTTCACACTTGTGACCATTGCAGCATTCTTTTGGTCACAGGATCAAAATGTGGATGCTTAGCAATTGGTTCATACTTATGACAGTTGCAGTGTCCTGGGGTCATGTGATCCCCTTGTGCGACCTTCGGACAATGGGGAAGCCAGATTCACTTAAAAACTGGGTTACTAACTTAACAACTGCGGTGAATCACTTAACAACTATGGCAGGAAAGGTCATAAAATGAGGCAAAACTCACAAAACAGCTATTTCACTTAGCAACAGAAATTCTGGGCTCAGTTGTCGTCATATGTTGAGGGCTACTTGTATTATCCTAATTTGCCCTTCATTACTGGAAATCCAGGACTGAATTTAAAATAGAAAGAAGATTCTACAGTTGCTTACCACATGGGGGCATTGAAAACATATGAGCTATTTAGCTTTTTAAACTCAACTCATATTACATGATGTTGCTGTGGAAGGTTATTTATTTTATTCCATTTTATCTATGGAAAACATGAACGATGACAAATGCAAGAGAGAAAAATGATGTAGGGGAGAGAGCTGAAGAAAACATACCTAGATATTAGTCCTGCACAATGAAAACAAATCATTTAATACACACTCTAAAAAGATAAACAGATGCAATAAAACTGCCATGGTAAACTTCAAAATTTGAAGAGGGACTTGCTTGAAATTTCCATCTTTCAAATATATTAAGCTAAACTACTACAACGCCTATGATGCCTGGAAATTCTCGGAGTTGTAGTCCAATACATTTAGAAGGCATCAGGATGGGAATAATTGTTCTGCGATGGCTAATATTCTAAGGAACAAGTAAAATCGCAAGCATTTCCAACAATTAAATGATGGAAAATAAAGAAGTGAAAAAAATAACAAAATTTTAAGGACTCTTATAAAACAGAAGATGGGCAAAGAAAGGAAATGGGAATTGTGAGTAAGGGAATTAAATCTAATAAAGGAAGTCTTGTTCAATGCTGAAAAAAGATTGGAAAAACACATGATAGGACTCATCAAATAAAGAATGGATGTCAAACAATGAAGATTAACAATCTCTACTATCCTACCATACTTAAGAATTGTCTTAAAATATAGGGAGTCAAGTTTCAGTTGAATATTATGATAAATCTAGAAAAATAACTAATGAAAAAAGTTGTTTGACAGTGATGAGTTTCTCATCAAAAAGGCCAGAGAACCATTGGTTAAGAACAGTTTATATGAATTCCTGAGCAAATATCTGGTTTTTAATGTTCCTTTCGATGTTAGGATACAGAACAAACACCACATATACAATTTTCTCTATAAAAATGATGGAAGACAAATCCCAAAGGCACAAGTGACTTTCAGCCAACACATTTTTAACTAAGTTCTTTACAGGGATAATCTTAGGTAATCAATTTTATGTCCAGTCTGTGCTATAAAATAATTCTGAGATTATTGATAACAGGAAAAAAATCCTTTCAAAGGTCATCCTGTCCCTAATTCCTCTTAACTAAAGTTTGTGCTTTATTTCATTCTAATTTAGTTTACACAGAATGCATTAATCAACACAGGACACCTCATCAGCAGTACAAGATGTCAGTTTAGGAAACAAACCTAGATACATAAGAACTAACTAATGCTCAATTTCAATGATTTAGAATTGTGTAGATCAAACTAGCATACACAAGACTTCGTTGGCATAAATTCCAACAGGTTGTGTCCAACAGAAATGGTTATGATATGATATGCAGGTAGTCCTTGACTTATGGCTACAATTGAGTCCAGAATTTTGGTTGTAAGTCATTCCAGCCATAAGTCAAGTCACCACCAGACTGGATTTTATGACCAGTTTTACAACAATTAAGTAAATCACTGCAGTCATTAAGTAAATAATGTGGTCATTAAGTGAATCAATATAGTCCTAAGTCTGAATCCAGCTTATCCAATCAATTTTTTGCAAGAAACAGCAAAGCCACAAAAAATAATCATGGGACTGCAGGATGCTGCACTTGGTTGTAAATGTGAGCCAAATGCCAATCATCCGAAATACAATTATATAACTTTAGGGTTGATGCAGCAGTCTTAACTTTGAGGATGTTATCATAAGTAACTTTTTAAAAGTATATTGTGACATCTAATAGTCATTAAGCGACTGGTCTTAATTCAAGGACTACTTGTGAATTTGGTCTAGAGCAGTATTTTCCAAAGAGGTCAACAATGACCCCAAAGGGGTCAATGGGATTATACAAGGGGTTCATATTGTTATTATTATTCGAAATACTATAGGTGGTCCTCTTCTTATGACTACAATTGAGCCCAAAATTTCTGTTATTATTCTGTGAGATATTTATTGAGTTTTGCCCCATTTTACGACCTTTCTTGACATAGTTGTTAAGTGAATCACTGCAGTTGATAAGCCAGAAACTTGGTTGTTAAGTTAATCTGGCTTCTCCATTGACTTTGTCAGAAGGTTGCAGAAGGTGATCGCATGACCTTGGGAGACAGCAACGGTCACAAATATGAACCAGTTGCCAAGCATCTGAATTTTGATCACATATTCATGGGGGATGCCGCAAAGATCGTAACTGTGAGAACGGTCATAAGTCACTTTTTTCACTGCCGTTGGAACTTGGATGGGTCATTAAATGAACTGTTGTTAAGTCAAGGACTACCTGTGTATTGGAGCTGTTCTTTGCCAAACGCTAAAAGATAACTGCACACTACTGTCACATCCTAAGCTGTTCAGCTGCTCTTTTCTGTATCTTCTCAAACCCTGCAGCTTCTGAGGAAAGGAGAAAGTGGGGGCGGGGACTGGAAAGAGCTCCGGTTGCGTGCACATGTGCCCTGTTGACCTCTGACTGTGTAGATCATCAGCAGTCAACATACAAGGAAGGCTGATGTGGAATGACAGGGGTCCCTTGCGGAAATGAGCTGAATTGAAACATCACCCTTCCAATGGCAGAACGGTGAAGGGTTGTGATGTGAAAAGTGGGTCAAGGACAAATATGACAAGACAAGACCACACACACACACACACACACCAAGTCAGAGCAGGAGAAAGAGACAAGAGGGAGCAGCAAGTCAAGTCTTGGCTTTAAATCCCA
This sequence comes from Trimeresurus albolabris, assembly GCA_032467975.1. Classification (NCBI taxonomy): domain Eukaryota; kingdom Metazoa; phylum Chordata; class Lepidosauria; order Squamata; family Viperidae; genus Trimeresurus; species Trimeresurus albolabris. The sequence continues at coordinate 92,647 of JANHFS010010833.1, read as the reverse complement.
GGTTGTCAAGAAAGGTCAATTTTCTGAGAAAAGCTGGCTTCCTTCTGCTGATAAGGATTTGCTAATAAAGCCTTGCAAATTAAGTCTGTAAATTATTCTGGCCTTCATTTGACAATCATGTAAAACCTAAATGCTTTTGAATGCTGTTTTTCATGGTTGGAAAGCTGCACATAAAGAAACATTTGGAAAATGGCGCAGGTTGACTTAACTCTACCCATAATGAGGAGCCTAGCAACCACTACTGGGAATTAAAGACACTCCTCGAGTTACAACTGTAATGGAGCCTGCCTATCATCACAACATTGTGATAGCACATGACTGATCTGATTTTATTGTTTACTATGCGGTTTTGCCCAAAAAAAAATGTTGTAAAATGCAGTCATGTGATTGTGAGATGCTGCAAATGCGGCCCGGTTGCTAAGCACCCAAAGTGTAGTCATGTGACACGGGGGGGGGAGACCTTCATAACTCTGAATCCAAACTGCAAATAATGCCCATGTAGATCTTTCAGAATGTTCCACAGTTGCTAAGCAACCAGTTATAAGTTGAGGCCTACCTTTATCTGCTGTCACAAAACCAGAGTCAAGAGAAAAATGGACAACATAAAAATATGAAATCAATCAAAAGTGAAGAAAATCTAGACTTTAAACTGCCAATAGCAATGGAAGAAAGAGCATTATCTTTTCTTGAGTAATATGAAAGAAAATTGTATCAAAGGTTTATGGGTATGTTTTTCAACACTGCTGAAGTTTTATGAATTGCCCATATAGTTATTCCCATGCCTCCTAACAAGCTCTTTCTTGTAAGGTGTGCAGACTGTAGATGTATTTCCCCAAACAGAAAAGCCTTGGAAAAAAAAATCATGGATATTCATAGATAAAGTTGAATCAGCATCTTTCAGACTCAGTTGCCTTTGTCCTTATTCACATCTTGCAACACAATTTTTCTAGTTCAGAGTACTGGAATGTGGCTTAAAATATTTCAGACAGATCTTGATGTTCAGAGAAAACATTTAAGGGAAGATTAATGTTTAAGATGAACGGAAATGCAGTCTAAGGGAAAAGGACAGTTAAATGCATATTAAAATAAGTTGTAATATGCAAACGCACGAAAGTATTACTGTAAGGTATAAGATGCAATAAAGTAGTACAAAGAAAGAAAAATGGTTCAACTGATGAAAACCAGAAACAGACAACATGCTAAGTCAAAAACAAACCTACCAAAGTATCTTTGGATGGATGGACCTGGCCCATGCCAACCACCCCAATTTATAAGTACACGTTAACAATAACAACAACAACAATAATAATAGAGTTGGAAGAGACCTTGGAGGTCTTCTAGTCCAATCCCCTGCTCAGGCAGGAAACCCTATACCATTTCAGACGAATGGTTGTCCAGTCTCTTCTTAAAAACTTCCAGTGTTGGAGCATTCACAACTTCTGGAGGCAGGTTATTCCACTGATTAATTGTTCTCACTGTCAGGAAATGTCTTCATAGTTCTAGGTTGCTTCTCTCATTGGTTAGTTTCCATCCATTGCTTCTTGTCCTGCCTTCAAGTGCTTTGAAGAATAGCTTGACCCCCTCTTCTTTGGGGCAGCCCCGAGATATCAGAGGTTAGTAGGACATTAAAGGAATATTTGTAGAGCTTCTCCAAATGCAGAATTTAAAATGATATGTTCTTTTGAATAGGCTATTGCACTTATTCTAATATGTAAATTGTTCCATTAACTCTCATTTCATAAAAAATAAAAATAAATAAACAAGGAAAAATAAAAACTAATACAAATTACAGAACAATAAAAATGAAAGATAATGCAGAAAATAAAAATAAAAAGTAAAATGAGAAAAAAATGAGGAAAAAAACATAAAGAAGTATTTCTCCCTTCATCACAACAAGTAAAAACAGTTTTGGTAATTTAATCACCATCTCTTAAAATAAAACAAGGCTCTCTGTTTCCATAATTCACCTCTTAACTATAAACAAAATCTTAAAAGTCTTTTCATGCATTCCTAGACAGCAAAAGCCCATTAAGGATTACCAGGGATAACTACACATCTATATTAAATTTGATCAAATAAGCCAACTCTGTATTACTTCCATGTACTTTTAATTTTTTTTTTGTTTCTAATCCCTTCAAATAATGTCGTTGGACTTAATATCTTTTCATCTTCTCTTTTTTTTTTAACTTTCAGAAAATCGTTTAAAACTTTTTTTAAAATCCAGTTTTAGATAGATAGATAGATAGATAGATATAGAGATATAGATAGATAGATATAGAGATTTAGATAGATAGATAGATAGATAGATAGATAGATAGATAGATATAGATATAGATATAGATATATATCTAAATTTCTTTTTCTGACAAAGAGTTAAAGAATTAAATAGATATTTTAAAAAAATAGAACTGCAGTATAGCAGTTAAAATGTCAAGGTTGTAATCAAACAGACCGGTGTGTCTGAAAAACTTCATATATACAGTATCTATATCTATATCTATATCTATATCTATATCTATATCTATATCTATATCTATATCTATATCTATATCCATATCTATCTATCTATCTATCTATCTATCTATCAATTGGTTTCATTTGCATATTCATATATCATATTTTTCCATATCTTTCTTACAACTTGTCATGTTTAAATCCACATTCAAATCAATTTCAGTCTTATCTGATATAGCTTCTTCCTGTTCTGTAACAACATTAACAAACCATCCAGATAGACATTCAGTTCATTAGACATGCTTAAAATTAATTTCTCAATTCATAGTTTACAAAGCTCCATAAAAACATTCACTGTTATGATGTTTTGCTCCATTCTGTATTAGAATGTCAAATCTAAGTATCCTACTCCTTTAATTGCAATCTTTAGTTTCTTCTGATTCCCTCTGGTGTTCAAAATTCAAAATTACAACTTATCATTCTTTTCCAAAAAGACCAGAACAACCAGAGGGTTTTTTTTTGTGTGGGAAGGTTTCTTAAAATTAATTTCAAATTCTTATTTCAAATCCATCTGGACCCTTAGTCCATATTTATCTTTCCAAAATCAACCCTTTAAAAACACTTTGCCATGTAATAATATGTTTTTCAAAATTCTTAAACTCATATTTAAAGCATTAAAAATTAATCCCAAAGTGATTAAGAATTGAGGCTTGCTCAAGCTTTTTTTCCTATAAAGATTATATTACAAGTGTAAGCATAGATGGAAATTCTTGACTCCCAGCAGCTCATAAATCAACCACAAAAATGTTGATTTCTGTGGTTTACTCATGCAAAGCAACTGTGTGGAAGGCATGTGGGTCATCTTAAAATCTCTCCCGCCTTTGGAGAGATTTTACCAATCACAATTCAATATCTGATCCCAATCTCTTTAGTAAATGCCATCCCATTCAGGCAGGAATGTGTAGCCTGCAAGAGCCCATTCTGAAATCCATGAACTGGTTCCATGAACTTTCAGAAAGTTACAATCTTAGACATGTGACAACAGCACTTTAATAATAAGTCCATTTCTATTCTTCCATTCTTTTTTTTAAAAAAGTGCTAATCTTTAAAGCTTTGAACATAAGGCTTAGAATAACTCAAGGAAAGTGGCTTTAAATGCGATAAATATTTTCTCTGATATTGATTGATACATTTACTTCCTTTGTTATGTTATAATGCTACCCTTTTTACTATTGCAGTTTTGACTGTTTTCAACGCATTTAAGTTTTCTTATCCAGATTGAGTGGATTGAAATAAATCTTCATCTTTATCTCTTTTAACCAAGTAAAACTATTACAGTTGCAATCTGGGTGTTTTATCTTTTCTTCACTGTAATTGTGCTTTAGATTCAAACCATTTCCAGTCTGAAATGCTCTTTCCCCGTCACACAAAAAGTGCTCTAAGAGCGCCTGTTTCAAGTATGAATACATATTAGCATCAAAACAGTGGGCTGCTAACTACAAACTTTCTGGGAGAATAAGGGATTTGAAGGCTGAATTGTTTTGCATTAGAAAATTTTGCATATCTCTACTTACGGCTTGGTTTTATTTTTCTTAACCTGGTATCTGATCAGGAGCATTCTCATCAAGAGGTTCAAGATATGGGAGGTCCAGGCCTGCACTGACATTGGTACAAAAACTGTTCTCTATATCTATATATTTCTATATCTATATCTCTATATTTTTCTTCAGGATGCGCCTGTAGGGCAGGATCCATGTTATAATATTCATATATATACTCAAAAGCTAGAGCCTGGTTTTGCTGTCAAGAAATAATTAAGAAATTATTTTTAATCTCTCCTCTCCTCTCCTCCACTCTCCCTCTCCTCCCTCTTGCCTATCTTCCCCTCTCTCCCTCCCCTCCCCTCCACAGCCCCTCTCTCCTCTCCTCTCCTCTCCTCTCCTCTCCTCTCCTCTCTCTTCCTCTCTTCAGCTTAGAGGGAGGTTTTTTTGGAAAGAGTTTCAGTAGTTCTAGTAAGGATTCCCATGTCTTGTGATCTCCCAAAAAATATCAGAACAGAATATGGAAGGGACCTTGGAGGTCTTCTAGTCCAATCCCCTGCTCAGACAGGAGACCCTGTATCTTTTCAGACAAATGGCTGTCAGTTTCTTCTTAAAACCCTCCAGTGATGAAGCACCCACAACTTCGGAAGGCAAGCCATTCAACTGGTAAATTGCCCTCAATTTAGGAAGTTTCTCCTAAGTTGATTCTTTATTGGAAGTTAGGAAGTTTCTCCTAAGTTGATTCTTCATTGATTAGTTTCCATCCGTTGCTTCTTGTCTTCCCTTCTGGTGCTTTGGAAAATAGGTTTCATTCATATGAGCTTGGGTTTGGAACACTTTCCTTGTTGCTATCTGTTCCCTATGGTGTTTTAATTTTCCATGTATCTGATTTTATTCTATGTGTGTTTATTCACATCATATTTTTGATATGTTGTATTGGAAACTGACCAGAGAGAAGCCATTGTATGGTTTAAGCATTTCAATATGTAATACCTGCATGCCAAGAAGAATGACTTTGGGAAAGGCTGACTAAATATTTAAGATTTTGTTCATTTTGACTTTCCTCTTGTTTTATTGGTTAACCATGCCCATATTTTGGGGGGGGAGGAAGAGGACTTTAAATGGTAAAAGCACTATATATTTGCTGCAAGCCTGTCCTTCTTCCAAAACTCATATTTTTCTTTGATACTGTAACAAAAATCTTTCATACCACTTAATAACTACTTTTTAACGGTGAAAGGATTGCAAGTTCAGTACACTATAATCCCTTAAAGCCAGAAACAAAAAGATAGTCACACCAGGGGCAGAAAAAACTCTGGCTATTTGCACAGCATAAACTGTCCTGGATACCCCCTTCACCCATTATAATTTAAACTGTGTGTAGTTGCGGGTTTTTTTTCGTTGTAAATTTAATATTATTTCATCACCCTTCTAAAGCTGCTATGCAATGCAGCCGTTGTAGACGTCATTTATAAATTCTCTCCCTCCCATTTTAAGTCGAGAAATGAAAATTATTTGCTTCAGAGCTCCAGGAAGGAAAAAATAAAAGGAAAAGAAAAAAAAAACCATGGAAAGTGAGCTATTCTTAAAAGAAGAAACTGAGAAAAAAAATCTTCTTGCTAGCCAGCAGGGTGCAAAAATAGTGACAGAGTAGATAATGGGAAAGTATACGGGCTGCTGAAAAAGGCCACAGAGTTCATTTTTTTTCTCTCCCCGGGTGGGGGGAACAAACAACATTTCAGCAAAAGTGGTTCAGGGGCTGTAAGTAAACTCTGACACAGCATGAAACTGGGAATGAAAGGCAGGTTTTAGTGACACGTTCTTCATGGCTGCATTTGCTCCTCAAAAACATTCCTTGTTCAGAAAAGTTTGTAGAACATTGTGAATTTTCCCCATCTTGGTTCTCCCACCACTCCTGATTTTGAAACCCGGTAGTTGTTGACGTCTTCCTTTTAACTGGCTCTGAATGACAGTTCTTGTTAACCTTGATAGCACCTTGAGGGTGGTTTTTTTGGGGGAAAAATAATTGTAAAACTCACCCATCCATCCTATAGATAGAAAGTCTCTCAGAATGTTCCCCGGCAACTTTTATTTTGTACATACAGCAAAGTGGAGCAGGAATGAGTTCCTTGTATACTCTTCTTTTTCCTCCAGCTAAGCTTCTTGTCAACCAAAAGTGTCCCCTGAATTCTCAGGGATGCCAAGAATTCAACCTCCCCCGAATCTGAATCCTAAATAAACCCAGAAAAGTTCCTCAAAGTCTCCTTCTCCATCCTTTCTATCCTGAATTATCTATGGCAGGGGTCTTCAAACTTGGCCCTTTTATGACTTGTGGACTTCAGCTCCCAGAATTCCTCAGCCAGGCATGCCTGG
>JANHFS010010832.1:93397-108211 GCA_032467975.1 Trimeresurus albolabris | reverse complement strand
AATGTCCTCAACATGCCTTCTCAAGTAGGAACCAAGTGGGGAAAATGAAGCAAGGGGGGGGGTCTTTATCCAGGTCTGCATCCAAGCTTTGATGGGGCTGGGGTTAGGCAAATTGGCCAACATTTAATTTAAAGGAAGCCGGCCCCTTAGCTGAGATGTCTATAAAGCTGAAAATGGATGAATTTTAATTTAAAAAAAGCTGGCCCTTTATCCACAATGTCTGCAAAGCTGAAAATAGACAGGATGGAATCGCCAAATACTTTCAAGGACTGGAAAAAAAAATAGAATAAGAGAGTTGGAAGGGACCTTGGAGGTCTTCTAGTCCAACCCCCTGCTCAGGCAGGAAACCCTGTGCCATCTCAGACAAATGGCTGTCCAGTCTCTTCTTAAAAACCTCCAGCGTTGAAACACCCACAATTTCCGGAGGCAGGTTGTTCCACTGGTTTATTGTTCTCGCTGTCAGGAAGTTTCTCCTTAGTTCTAGGTTGCTTCTCTCCTCCATTCCTTTTTGTAAAGACAAAGTCTATGGAATAAACTCTCAAGAAGTTTTAATAAGGGCGGTAGAAGGAATGATCAAAGATCTTGTTTAAATGAGATTGTCTGAAACCCATTTTGGATGACATGTCACCTGTTTAATTCATGCAAACACCATTAACACCACCACCACCCCGGCGTCCTTTTAATTTGCCCACTCATCTTTTTGAACATATGTGTACGTACACGTGGTTTGGCCCATGTGACCACCGAATCTCGTTTTCTGAATACTTTTCTGAATCGCTGCTTGCTGATTTTTTTTCTCTTCTCTTTCTCTCCGTTTATGTCTGTGCTGTGTTGTGTTCTCTTCTGTTTTTTTCCCCCTTCCTTCCTTCCTTCCTTCCTTCCCTTCCTTCTGGTTTGATTTCTGTTCGTTTCTCTCTTTCTTTTTTTTCTCTCTGTGTGCTCCGTAGAGGATGTAGCAAATTTAACAGCCTGTGATGTGATGAATCGAGTAAACCTTGGATATTTGCAAGGTAAAAAAAAAATCCCTTTTCCTCTCTGAGTCAAGCTTGACTCAAGGTGCAGTCAGGTAACAACGATGTCGCCCGTTCAATTCTTGGAGTAAAAGATCTCGGTAGAAGATGCCGCTTTGGGTTGATATTTTAAGAGCTAGCAAGATTAAAACACTGCAGTGTCCATATTTAAGGTGTCCCCTTGAGTGCAGACACGATAAACCATACTCCACTCACCCCCCCCCAACATAGATAACCAAGGCACATTCTCATTAAAGACACGTGACACCACAGTCAGAACTGAGGAAGCTGCTTGGATGAGTAGCGAAATGTCTTCAAGGAAAAAAGCAAAGTCCAGCTGCCTTTTGAAAAAGCACTTTAGGGATAAGCGTGACCCGGAATGACTGAGATCCTCCACAGACGTGACACCCATAGGGAGCACAACTCGGTTTGTTTACTAGATGAGCCGCGTTCTTCCAATATGCCAGCATTAACTGTGATTAACCCAGCCGGCTTAGTTAGTCTGCGATGCAGCATCTCGGGCACACCAGGGAAATGAGAAATGAGGCCGAACGTGTCGTGTGAACGTAAGGCAGGTTCAAAACGGCACGGGGCTTCATCTTAGTTTGATGCGGGATCCAAGCCATGTGAGCAAACCAACCATGGCTTTTACTTTGATTTCCGTCCACGTGGGAAGCCGATGTTCTTACGGCTGTAAGCGTAGCCATTCAGTTCCTCACGCCTGGTTTTGAAACGAAATGAAATATTCTTCCGTTCTGTCCCAAACCAGCTGCAGTTTAGCCATTAACTTCACCGTGGAAACGAATGCAAGGCAGCGTTTTAATGACTCCCCGTGGAAGAGACATTTTTCGGCGCAGTTAAGGAGCAACGAATGGAAAGAGCATTTGTTGTCAGGTTGCACCCAGCCAACTCAGTGGCCTGTGCAGCTGACAGTCCATTAATCAAAGCCTCCTCAAACCGAGTCAGTGATTACTGGATTGGCATCTTCCAGGGCCCCTATCTTTCCTGATGTAGCCATCTTTAAATTGACAGTATAGCTCAAGGACCGGGAGAGGAAAAAAAAATACAGTGGAACAGAATAACAAAGTTGGAAGGGACCTTGGAGGTCTTCTAGTCCAACCCCCTGCTCAAACAAGAGACTGTATACCATTTCAGACAAATGGTTGTCCAATCTCTTCTTGAAAACCTCCAGTGATGGAGCACCCACAACCTCTGAAGGCAAGTCACTCCACTGATTAATTGTTCTCACTGTCAGGCAATTTCTCTTTAGTTCTAGGTTGCTTCTCTCCTTGATCAGTTTCCATCCGTTGCCTCTTGACCTGCCCTCAGGGGCTTTGGAGAACAGGTTGACCCCCCCCCTTCTTTGGGGCAGCCTCTTTTGCTTTGTGTCAATAGCCTTCCCCAAGGAATTTCTGGAGAGAACCAAGAGGTCCCATATGCATGAGTATGTCCTACTAATATTTGTAAGATCCGGTTTGGAATTTAATCGCCCAGATCTGCAAGAGACAGAGAGATCTCCTTTGAAAGATGTAAGAACCAAGTTGGCTGACCTTAAATAACTGTGAGCTGCAGGCTTTTTTAAAAATACCTGTTGCCTTGTCTGAGCAACTGTGCCATTCTGATACATCAACCACCTTCTTCATTCCCTCATTGTCCTGTTTTCGTCCCCAGCTTCAATGTGGAGCATCCTATCACAGGCAGCGTGCCCATTTCTCAGATTCATTGAGCAACGCTGACCGTATCACTTCCCTTGGGAGAGGCGAGTGCGCCCTAAATTATCTTTATTCAGAACGAGAAACAAGCCATGGGTTTTCCTCAAGCCTAGAGCTACTGATGATAGACAGGAAAGAGGCATAGAAGTACCTGGGAGTTATTTATGACTGAGATCATTCAAAGTGTTCCCTAGCCCCAAAGGTTTGCCACTTTTCAGTGGGTTAACTTTGGCTCTGCCTGACCAGATGATCCCTTGACCGACTCTTTTTCTTCCAGATGAAATGAACGACCACCAGAACACCCTCTCCTACGTGCTCATCAATCCTCCCCCGGACACGCGGCTGGAACTCAACGATATAGTGTACGTATGAAATTAATTCAGCGTATCGCGGCTAATAACGTGGCCTGCAGAACCGGTGACTCAGTTCTGCGTTTGAGCTACAGACAAAGAACCAGACATTTGCCTCCAAATGGGGGTGTCAGGCCTTGAACTGTGGATCCCGAGCTACGAAACTATGGGCCATCTGAAGAACTTTGGCCATCTGAAGAACTTTGAGCAGTTTGACCTTAGACCAGAGCTTCTCAATCTTGGCAACTTGAAGGATCCAACTTTCCAGAATTCGTCAGCCGGCGAGGCTGGCTGGCTGGGGAATTCTGGGAGTTGAACTCCACACAACTTCAAGGTTGAGACTCACTGCCCTAGACAACCTCTTCTTTTCTCCCCAGGTATTTAATACGACCGGACCCCCTGGCTCATGTGGAAAAAGAAGGTCACAGTCGAAAGAGCAGCAGTCATAAGAACCCAAATCCCGAAACTCGAGACGAGACGCAGCTCTGAGTAGCCTCCCTCTTCCCGCACGGAATACATCTCCTTGTTCATGCATGGAACTGCATCAAAACCACCAATAAACTTAGGAAGGGAAGAAGGGGGGGTGTTTTTTTTTGCACTGAGCAGGTTTAAGAGATGACTTGTTCAAGCTGGACTCTGGATTCAGGATCTGCAGAGCTGGTATGAATGACACCCTCCTCCCCCCACCCTCGTTCCTGGTCTGGTTCTGGGTTCTCCTCCCAAAGGACTTCAGGTGGCTGGAGTAGTTGAGAACAAGAGGTAGCTCCTCTTGTACATGGACCGTCAACACGCCACTTGGTTTTAAACTTTTCTATTGTTTCCGAGGGATGGTTGGGGTGGGGGAAGAAGAAAAAACAACAACAATTAAAAATATACCACAACTGGTGAAAAATGTCTTCATTGGCATAAACCAACAGGGGCTCGCAGGTGACTCCCTGTGTGCCCTAGTAGAAGCCTCATCCATCTGGAGCAGAAGGAAGACCCAGCCCAAGCAATGCAGAAGGACGTCAAGACTTAGAGCCTGTGTTCACAAGGTCAGTGGCAAAACTAAGTGGTTGCATTCACACCGTGGCAAAACTAAGTAAGTTTGGCTTGGCTTGTAGGCTTGGCTTGGTTCAATTTCCTTTTTCGGTGACACAGCCCCAGGTGTGCATCGAGCAGTTGACTCTTAGGCAACCTCAGTTGAATGAACTAGTTCACTAACCCGAGTTAAGGGTGTCGTAGGAACACAGCCATGGCTTGCTAAATTATTTCTCTCTCAACCGAAGGCCGGGCGGGTGTGTTGTTGTGGCAACCTCCTTTCAAAGGCCGTTGGGTCAACGCAACGTGTCATGTTCTGCATGGAATCTCTTCTTCTCTTTCTGGGACCAACGTGACTCCCCAAATTCAACTTCATGGCCCCCGCCCTCTTTGTATAAAATAACACCTTAAATCCTGTAAGGTAGATTACTTCACAACCCACTGTTTTCCTTACCTTGCTTCTGACTTGATCCCATCACAGATGAACTGACAGCTTTCTGATCTTCAACCAAACCTTTATTTGAGCAGAAACACAAAATAGATTGGGGACTAAATCAACAACGTCTTTCTGACCTGTTCCGTTGTTTGGTTGAGTTATCCATCCCATTCTCCACCTTGAAATGATTTGGCCTCCTCTTCCTCCTTCTCTTCCTCAGCTGGAAGGGGAAAGTCAATCTGGAACATCTTTTGAACCAACGGGCAGATGGTCATGACGTTCGGAGTCTTTGGGTGGCTATCTCCTGGGATGGCCGAGAAGGTAACTTGACTACAGCTCGTGATGGAGACGGGCAGCTCCTGCAAAGATGGACTGGTATCTGTTCTGAAAGAGAAGCCACTGACAATGGGAGATGGAGTCACGGGTTCCTCTTGACTTTCCTCTGAAGGTTCCTCCCTGCCCAAAGCAAGAGACTCCAACAGAATTTCTCCTGGAGGCTGGAACACTTCACTCAAGCTTCCGAAGGCGATCTTCTCTGGAGGCAATCGGCCCGACAAAGGATCCATGACAGCCGTAGGTTTGGTTTGGGGGATCTTCAAGAAATCTGTTGAGAGGTCCTGTGGTTTCAATAGTGGCATCATCACGGTATCCTCAACCAACGCCGAGGCTGTGTCGAAGGCTGTTGTGCTCACCAACGGAGAAGGATACTCGTAGACGGAATCAACTTCACCTGGATGAATGGCTCGGACGGAGCTGGGCTGGAAGTCTGGGAAACAAGCGGCTAACCAGCGTTCTTCTGACCGGGTCTTTGCGACATTGTGTGGAACACCCAGAAAAGTGAGGGCAAATTCATTCTCTGCAAAAATCGAGAGGGGAAGCCCATTAAAATGGTTGCCTTTCTCCCACCGTGGTTCAAGAAGGGGAGATCTATATGAGGGTGAAGATCTCCTTCCTTCCTTCCTTCCTTCCCTCCCTCCCTCTTCCCTTCCTTCCTTCCTTCCTTCCTTTCTTCTTTCCTTCCTAAGAAAAATGGGTTAAACTGGTGAGTAGGTTATTTGTGTTGCTGGAACACAGTGGGTGCATTACCTTTAAGGCGGACTGCATCGGTAGAGGACCACTGAGTACCGGCCTCTAGAAATGTCCTCCTGGATCCAGTGCCTGATTGAGCACATCTCCTTGGATTTACAGGACAAGGAGCAGAGCCTTCGCAACCACAGTTTGGGCATTTCCAGATCCTGCTCAGGGTGGACTCCTTCCTAGTAAGGAATCTCGAGTCTTCTTGCCTGCTCCTAGACTTCCTATGGGTGAGAATCGTGTCCCCAGCTTGTTGAGCTTTCTCCAACTCTTGAAATGCTCGTGCCCTTTTCCCAGGACGACGAGGAACTGAGAACCCCTCAGGACAAAGTTCCTTCCAATAGTGGAACCTGCAAGCTTCTGGTTGGCTGGATACGCTAGAAAGGGAAGGCGTGGAGGTCACCTCATGGGTTGGGTGGGAAGGGCAAGGTTTCCATCTCCGGCTTTTATTGGGTGTGCTTGCAAAGGAGAGATGAAGGTCGGACCTCCTGGGATCCTTTCTCCCCGTCCAACTTCCTTGCCAGTGTCTCAACTCAGAAGGTGGATCACTTTCGGGAGACATGAAGCCAGCTTGGGATCGGTGACGGGGATGTCCACGATTGTTCCTCTTTCTCTTCAAGCAACTGGGAGAAGCCTGGATGGGACTTCCGCCTTGATGAGATTCGTTTCTCGTGGAAGGAGATGTACGAGAAGTGGCTCTGTTTTGCTCGATCTTCACGGCATGTCCGTCGGGGAAATTTATATGGACCAGAGCTGGCAAAGGCTGGGTGTCTCCAACGTGAATCTTTGGGTGCAAAGTTTGGACGTTCATGTGGTGGTCTACATGCTCTCCCAAGCCTGCAATAAATAATAACGTGATTGGAAAAGCAGAGCCTCTAATATTGTCCCAGACGATGTTCTAAAGAACATATTGGGACTTTTTTTTAATGAAAAGAAGGACCAGGGGTGACATGATAGAAAGTCTTCCAATATCTCAAGGGTTGCCCCAAAGAAGATGGGGTCAAGCTATTCTCCAAAGCACTTGAGGGCAGGACAAGAAGCAACGGATGGAAACTAATCAAGGAGAGAAGCAAGCTAGAACTAAGGAGAAACTTCCTGACAGTGAGAACAATTAACCAGTGGAACGACTTGCCTCCAGAAGTTGTGGGTGCTCCAACACTAGAAGCTTTTAAGAAGAAATTGGGCAGTCATTTGTCCAGAATGATACAGGGCAGGGGTCTCCAACCGTGGCAAGTTTAAAACCTGTGGACTTCAACTCCTAGAATTCCTCAGCCTGGCTTAGGAATTCTGAGAGTTGATGTCCATAAGTCTTAAAAGTTGCCAAGATTGGAGAGCCCTGGTCTAGGGTCTCCTGCTTGAGCAGAGGTAGAAGGCCTCCAATGGTCTCTTCCAACTCTGTCATTCTGCAATTCTGTAATGATTACCATGTAGGGCTGAGTTTTGGAAATGCAAGGCATTTAGGCAGATACAATCTTTGCAAGCTCTTCCGTTCTCTGATTCTAGGAATCCAGCATGTTCTGTTCTGGTTGTATACCTTTCAGAGGTGGAAAAAATCTTCCAGGAAAGGCATAGCCACCAGTTTGTGTGTGCGTGTGTGTTTTGCAGTGGTTGATTCACTCACCGGATTGCTTCCTGGCTACCGGATCCCTAGCAGTAGGTGGAACACAGGAACCCCTTAAGCCATGCATACATGCGGCGTTGTGTTGTTCTCGGGTGCCACCATCCTTGTAGACTTCAGTCCCTTTGTTGGTATTGTCCTGGGGAGCTGGATAGCAGGGCTGGCCAAAGACTGGACATCTTGCCTCGTGTCCTTTCTCACGCAGGGTCACAATGCTTCGGCCCATCGGGTCCACGGATAAATAGGCAACCAGCGGACTCTGGAATCTCAGCTGCTCCCCGTAGCAAATTTGAGAAGCGGAGACCAGAGGCCCGCAGCATGTTCCTCTTGCGAAGCGGCCTCCTTCCAAAGCCGTAGCTGAGCTCTCTGCAGCCGGAAGACCAGAAAGGATCTGGGGATCCCTGTCGGACGTTTTCCCTTCTTGATGAGCGGAAGGTTTGACCCAGCTGCTGGAGAGAGCCTTTTCGTTCTTGGAGTGGATTGCAAAGGGCGGTCGGCCACCGCAACATTTGGGGAGGCAATAACAGCAGAACAGGCCTGCCGTTAAACCGAGGAAAAACCCACCTGCACGTACCAAAAGGAAAAGGGGAAAAGGCAAAGGCTTAGGTGCTAATTATTGTGCTCTTTTTATTATGTCTATATTATGGACGGAGAACCTGGTCATCACCTTCTACAGCCAGTGCAGGGAGTCCTCATTTAGCAACCATAATTGGGACTGGCAACGTGGTTGTTAAGGGAACAAAGGAAACCAGGACTATCCCTTTATGATCTTACTTTACAACTAGTTGCAAAGTTCCTTTTTCATCGTCATTGCAATGGCAGATGGTCATTAAATGAGCCGGCCACTAAACAAGGATCACTTAAACAATGAGCCGGCCACTAAACAAGGATCACTTATAATCAGAAAGATGGCAGTGAAAGCCAAGCTAGGGGAACGACTCTACCCATTAGGTCACACTGCCTCTCTGTCTAAAAATCTGGAACAGAACTAAATGTCAATTCAGGGTTGTCCCAAAGGGGCTTTTTCAAGAGGCAACTGGACTTTCTTGTTTTTCTTGGAAGATGTTTCACTTCTCATCCCAGAAGCTTCTTCAGCTCTGATTGGATTGGTGGAGAGTGGAAGGATTTATACTCCTCCTGGTCATTTGCCTTCTTTTAGGGAGTCGTTGAGGCCATTTAGACTGCAGGACTAACCATTTGCACTTCAGTTTGAGATGGAGACAACCCAGACTCATCCCCAACAGCCTGCACCCATCTCCAACAAGGAAGGGACCCAGGGCAGAAAACATCCTGCAGCCAAGAAGGCTCCACACCCATTTGCACCGCTCAGGTGACTCTGAGGACACAGGTAAACCTCCAAGTGGCCTCAATGACTCTCTAAAAGGAGGCAAATGACCAACTGTCTGCAAGGAGTATAAATCCTTCCATCTTCCACCATCCAGTCGGAGCTGAAGAAGCGCGTTGGAGGAGAAGCGAAACATCTGCAAAGAAAAACAAGAAAGGGCTGGACTAGAAGACCTCCAAGGTACCTTCCAACTCTGTCATTCTATTAAGTGGCATCCCCTAATGGAGTCGCGGAGGCGGAAAGTTCAAAGCATCAAGAGGTTGGCTACTCTCAGCCTGGATTAACGGCGATCCGTCCAAGTGACTCAAATTTATGACCATTTAAACGATGCCTTACCTAGCAGGCCACAGATCAGCTTGAAGGTTCCCGATCGCAAGGGAGGAAAGTCAATGGCTGAGAACAGCGGGGAAGACAAATCACTAGAAGGTGATGGAGGACACCCCGGAATCTTGCTGCTGGTCACTTGGTGTCCTGAAAGAAAGGGGGGTCTTTTGCAAGTGACCCCAGTAGGGGTCTGGATTTTAGCCTCCACCAATTGCATGGACTGGATCAACTGACAGTTGCAGACCCACGGATTCCTGTGAAGAAGCAGGAAGTTGATGGAATCGGGCAGAGTCGGTAAGGCGGTCAGCCTGTTCTGGAACAACAGGAGATCCTGGAGCACTTGCAGAGGTTGGAAGGCTTCCTGGTTGATAAAGAGGATTTTATTAATTGATAAGTCCAGCTTGGTCAAGGAAACCAAGCCAAAAAAAGCATCCATGGGGAGATATTGGATCATGTTGGAGGAGACCACCAGCTCATCCAGCGTGTTTAAGTTCTCAAAGGTCCTTGGGGGAAGGTACGTGATCCTGTTAAGGGCGAGGCAGAGTTTCTTGAGATTCGGCATCTCCATGAACCACGTCCCCCTCAAAACGTCCAAGCTGTTGTTGGTGAGGATCAACTCTTCAAGATACAGAAGACCCGAGAAAGCCAGGGGCTCAATTGTACAACTCAGCAACTGGTTGTGGCTGAGATCCAGAATCTTCAGGGGGTTGATGTAAGGTGTGAAAAAAGTGAAGTCGGACAAGGCGGAGACGAGGAATCCGGTGATTGACAAGAAATAAAGGTTGGTGAAGTTACTGAAGGACAGAGGAGGTATCTCGCTAAGGTTTCCTTGCTGTAGAAGGATCTGCTGGGTGGAACTTGGCAAAGCGATTAAGACTGGAAACAGTGAAAAGGGAAAACGCTTAGAATGAAAATAACAAGTTGGTTATCAATGTTTCGATTTCTGAAAATATCTGGGGAGAGGTCTGGAGTCATGGCGACGGGATTTTTCTTTTTTGATTGGACAGCCATCTGTCTGAAATGGTATGGAGTTTCCTGCTTGAGCAGGGGGCTGGACTAGAAGACCTCCAAGGTCCCTTCCAGCTCTATTCTATTCTGTTCTGTTCTATTCTGTTCTGTTCTATATAACAAGACACTTAAAATGTTAATTAAGTAGCTAATGAAGATAAATTTTCTCCTGCTCAGATCCCCCCCAATTAGGTAGGAATAACCCATATTATTCTGATCGCTGCGAAGGTCAATATGAAGGATGCACTGTTTTTCATGCCCTAAGAAATAAAATTAATAATGGATTAGGAGACTAGGAAGTCTGAAGTCAAGATGATTTATTTTAGGCTGAATAAAAATCATCCAAGAGGGTCAATAAAACCAAATATCTTTTTGTGAAGGTCCAGAACTTGAGTAGACTTCACCGCATCTAAGCTTCTATGGAAATGAGCTCTGACTTTTGCCATATTGAAAATTGGAAACAGTATGAACTTCTTGCAGAATTGATCTTTAAAATTCTCATTGGACTACTTCATTTTTGGATATCTTTATCTGAAACTCATCCAACAGCATACCAGCTCACTTTGATCCTAATGAAATTAATGGTAGCATGTGGGTACCGGTAATTGTCACCTCCACTGCACTCCATACTGACATGGTGGCACAGTGGTTTAATGATGCTGGAACTGCTGGTCAGAAATGGTCTGCACTCCAGTGGTTTGAGGCCAGATCTGTGAGATGAGGTGAGTTCCCATGCTCCCTGACTCCTGCTCACCCAGCAGTTTGAAAACATGCAATATTGCAAATAGATAAATGGATACCTCTTTGGTGGGAAAAACCTAGCCACATTTGTGTGTGTGGAGAGTGGAAGCTGGTGCTGGACCTGACTGAATGTGAGGCAACACAACACAAGGCGAGGCAAGACTGGCAGAGGAGCCCAGAAGAGCCAGCAACCCCTAATCAGCTGGTGTAAGCTAGTTCGCCCCCTGTGGTGCACCGAATAGGGGCACACAAGTGCTGAATAGAATGAATTAGCAGTTTAGGTTGTCAGGACTGCATTGTGTCTAGCATTTGTAGATTTCCCTGACACTGTAGCCACATGCTAAATAAATAAACCTCCACTGCTTGTGAAACAAGCTTCCATTTGCAATCCTATGGGTTGGGTCTACTGTTGCTTTGAAGCCACGGATATTTGAAGATAATGGTTTTGGCTTATTCAGGGATGGCATTATTTAGTCTCCAATGATGCCTCTTGTTGGCAAGCCTTTTAATAAACTACTTTTGTCTTAGGGAAGTTGATGGCAAGGTTTTCCTCTCTGCAATATATTGCAAGATCCACAGGCTCTGCCTCAAGCCCCTTTGAGTTGTAAAGAGGATGGTATTAAGAACTGAATTAAATATATTTTCCATTTTGGATAGGTGTAATTCCATTTCTTCCAGTACTGAGTTAGGGAATTAATACAAAAAATATGAGAGAATGGGACAAGTATAAAACCCTGCTTCATTCCTTTATGAAACAGAGTGAAAAGGTAGCCTAAGACACACATTCCTTGTATTAGAGTATTTTTCTCTGGTTGTCTGGTAAAAAATTACAAGCATCTGATCAATGAAAGACACTGTCAGCTTCGCCTGAAGTCTATCCTTGGAGAATCAATTGAATGCCATCACTAGATCAATATTTTAGATTTTCATTATTTGATCAGTTGGTGAATTTTTCTGCTTGGTGCTGCAAGACAGTACAAGGATTAAAGTGGATTGTCTCAGCCTGAATTTTACTTGCTTTTCAGTTCCATATCTTTTCCTGAATAATTCCAGGAAATTATATGTCTGGCATATAATTGGGCAAGTACTCTTAATTAGGCACTAATTAATCAGGTCAGAACTGGGTCATTATGAGTATGGGACTGAGATCAATTCTCTGAAATCAGGCAGGTATAGTTAATATAAAAAGCCAATACTGGGTCTCATCAATCAGGATCCATCTTTAATTATTCAGCAAGGATCAAGTCACCTTATTTTTCATCTGGAGAATGAACTCAGCTAGAGACACTGGGGGCTTGTCTGGTGGAGGCCCTCCAGGCATAAGAGATAACTCATGGGAAATTGAGCGACTGGGTTCATTGCTGACCTGTGCTGAGAAATGCTCAGCCCAAATGTCAGGCCCAGATGATTAATTAAAAACTAAGTGGACTATCATGCATGAGAAGTCAATGAATTCTACCCTCAATTGTTCACGGAAATTTGCACTAATTGTTTAAACAGGCTATTTGCTTTTTACATTTTAAGGACAGCTTTTTTTCAAGACAAATAAAAGTAACCAGGGAAAAGCCTAACTAGAAAGTTAGAAAGCTTGAGGATTGGATTGAACTTATTTTTAGCTATAGCTTTAGTTTAGTTCCTGTATTAAAACTTACAAGGCATTAATACTCTCATTTAAACTGAGGTAAATCCCATCCACCCCTTTTTAAAGACATGGTCAAGTGGGAGTATGCCTGTCAATATCTGCACCTGATCAGGATCTATGTGTAGGAAGGCCAAGACCAGCAAAAGAATTAGTAGCTGTGATCTCACATTGTTGTATATATTATAATAATAATCTCCAGATACAAACAGGACATTAATCTTTGATGTTGAAATGGTGGATTTTTCTGGGTGGCAGTCTGAATTCTGTCTTTGATTTCATTGTGTTTTTCTAGTTATGTAAGAAAAAAGGCTACTACTAATTTTCATGTGGGATGCTTTGATCAGATTCAGAAGCTCTCTCATCGGAGAGTCCCTTTGATAATTCATTGATTACAGGAAACATGGGTTATGAAAGCTTCTCTCTTTTAATGAATGGTAAGATCCATTACTTTCCATGTTCTATTAGGGACCCCAAGTAACTTCTAACAACATAATCTTAGATTGGCCTGTGGCAATGTACAGTAGAGTCAAAAGAACTCTGAAGTACACAGGAAATCTGTCAGTCATTTTTAATTATATGGTTTTTGTAAATGTACAATATTGTTCTACTCATAAACATGACCAATGAAATAACTACAGCTAGAATCTGGCATGGCTAACAGAAAACACTCTTGGAGTGGGGGAATGTTATGGGAAATTCAACAATAACCACCCAGGGTCAGGACTTCACATTTTTACATCTTTAATAGAAGTCAAGAAAACAATTGGGAATAAAAGATAAACAACTGTAGTTTTGATGAGATCAAAAGCAAAACTTGAAATTAATAAATTGGGTGTTAGCAAAATAGACAGGAAGCCAATCTGATGCATGCAAATACAATCAGTGGAAGAGAAATGGCCAGCAAGATAAATAAAAAAGAACATGCTGATGGAAACATAAGCTATGCTTCAAATTCCACAAGAGTTGAAAGGCCAGTTAAAACATGGAAGTGTGAATAGATTTCTTCCAAGTTGGGAGAAAGAAGTCTGTAGAATGCAGAAGTGCATGGTTAAAAAATAAGTCAGGATGGGGTGTCTACATCTAAAATTATTGTTCTTTTTCTACATCTTTTTTTAAACCTGCTTCCCATTGAATTCTTTCTCATGACTCAAAGAGTTCTTATCACACCAGCTCAAATAGACTGACTTCAGGTCTCACCAACAAGCTTTGCTCCAATGTGCATCAGTCCACCCATTTGAACCACATTTGTTATTTTGGTACACATTCACTCATTTTATAGCTTGTCACAATCCATTTGTGTTTTAATCATTTTGATGGCTAGCAAGAGAAACCTCTTACTTATGGATCCTCATTTTGTGAGGGCTTTTTTTTTTTGCAAAAAGGATTGTGATGGATTAATGTCATAATTTGATCTTAGATTGAAACAGCTACCAGTTATTAGATTTTGTGTGTGAGATTGTGTGTGTGCACATACATATACCCTTTTCTTAAGAAGCTTGGTTCTAGAAATAATTCAGAAAAAGTTTAGTTGTACTTTTCATAAATACCAGATGGTACTGACAAAACCCTTGTGAAATACCCTTAGAATAAGAGGGGGGGTCTTAATATGTCTCTCTCTAATCTATTGTCAGAATTTTAAAGAGTCAATTCAAGGATATAAACCAATTAAGAAAATGTTAATAAATATAAAACAAGCTTATTAAAAAATATGAGGAAAAGAAAATACTATAAGGAAGGCAAAATATTATGAACAGAGAGTTTTCTATTTGATGAGGTTCTTGAGTTTGAAAGTCTATGCAGTTTCTGCCCAAAGAATGCTAATCTCCTGCAGTCTCCTGCAGAACATTTATCATTATCTGACTTTCATGCATGGATGGAGATTTAAGACCAATGAAAATAGACTTCATCTTTTGGATGGGATGGAAATCGTGACTGATTCCTGAAATAGGTTTCATTTCTGAAGAAATACTTAGTTGCAGAAGCAAATCTAGCCATTTTACTGCCATATAGTTTATTTATCAATAGGTTAAAACAAATTCATTCCAATTCTGAGCATATAAAAAGCCAAAAGATATGCATGTATTACAACTAAATTATACTTTTAATGCTCCTACATTAGATTTATCTCAGGAACCCTTGGATTGTTTGTCTTTCTTCTTGGAAAAGCAGGAATTCAAGCGACAGGGCAGATGACCAACAGTGGGACTTCCTCTGAAGTTCCTCCAGCCTCAGGCCTAAAGCGAAAAGGTTTTATAAAACCCAGCTGAAGGCCTAGGACTGGGGAGATGGCGCACGTGCCTACAGAGAGGACTCTGTGTGTCACCTGTGGCACACATGCCATCGGTTCGCCACCACGGGACTAGACAGTCACCTGTCTGAGATGGTATAGTCAGGGGTCTTCAAACCTGGCCTATTAATGACTCGTAGACTTCAAGTCCCAGAATTCCTCAGCCAGGCACGCTGGCTGTGGAATTCTGGGAGTTGTAACCCACAAGTCATAAAAGGGCCCAGGTTGAAGACCCGTGGTATAGGGT